>JAQQSY010000769.1:0-14851 GCA_028646535.1 Procyon lotor | reverse complement strand
TTGATGTTGGACGTTTCATGGAATCCAGTTAGGCGCCGGGCATTATCCAGGCCCCCCTTGGGATCGTAGGCTCGGATGTGGTAGTGGTGCCGCTTGCTCAGTTTCTCAATAGACTCCTCGATGTACTTGAGACCATTCTCCTCTCGCATGGCCTTCGTGCTGAAGTTGGTGTGGCAGCCTGCACCGTTCCAGTTGCCAGGAATGGGCTTGGGATCAAAGGTCGCTATCACTCCAAAGTCTTCACATACGCGATGCAAGATGAAACGGGCCACCCAGAGATGATCTCCCATGTCGATTCCTTCGCAGGGTCCTATCTGGAATTCCCACTGGGCGGGCATGACCTCAGCATTTGTCCCAGCAATCTTGATGCCAGCATACAAGCAGGCCCGGTAGTGAGCCTCCACGATATCCCTGCCATAGGCTTTGTCTGCTCCCACGCCACAGTAGTATCGACCTTGGGGCCCAGGGAAGCCGTTGGAAGGCCAACCAAAAGGGTGCCCATCTGTGCCCATGAGAGTATATTCCTGCTCCATTCCAAACCAAGGATGCTGATTGCTCACCATGTCCATTATCCGTTTACAGGTATGCCTCAAATTGGTCTCTGCGGGCTTCCGGTTGTACTTGAAGACTTCACAGAACACCAGCTTGTTGGGGTCCTTGCGGAAAGGGTCCCGAAACATGGCAACAGGGACGAGATACATGTCACTGTTGGATCCTTCAGACTGAAAGGTACTAGAGCCATCGAAATTCCACTCAGGCAACTCTTCTATACACTTGGGCTCACAGTCCAAGGTCCGGGTCTTGCAACGTAATCCTTCTCCAGTCCCGTCAATCCAAATATACATAGCTTGCACTTTCTCGCCCTGAGGCAGAGACATGTACAACTGCTTGATGCCTTTGTTCAAGTGGGAGCTCGCGGAGGTGGCCATGGTGGACGTTGTTCTGAGCGGCGAGCAGGCGGCGGGACGGGCAGGCCTCGAGAGCGAGGTACGGTGAGGAGAGGAGGCCGGCGTGCTGTTCAGAAGCTCCACTCCTCTCCCATTCTCGGCTCTCTCTACCACTTTTTAATTATCACCCCTCTAAGTGCCTTTTTAGATATTTTTTCCCTAATTACCACCTATGAAATTTTAATGCCACAGATATATTGTATATCTGTGCATCTGGTATATTTTATCTGTATGTCATACATTTTTAAAAGTGTTTTTTGCCCCGAGAACCAGTAATTCTCATCCCCACGGAAGCAACATTTGTCCGTGAAGAATGCATGATTTAGATCAATAAATGTAACTGTTAAGAGGATCAGAGTGCTTAAGTCAGCTCTTCAACCCATTCTCTGTTATGTAGTAGAGTCTACATGAAAGGCCACATGGGTGTGCTGGGCTGAGCATGGGATCAGTGCAAAGGGAGTTAAATGACCTTAGCAGCCCCTTTTTGAGCTAAGATGGTCTGAGACCCTTTTCCCCACTCTAAGATGATAGTGACCCAAGAGTCGAGTAGTCAAGGGAGCCTCCATTACTCTGTGCAAACTATTGCTTTAGTCATTTAATTTTTGTCATTTATATTTAATTACAAGGTATTTCTGGCATACAAACAGTAGAAATAATAGAAGGAGACTCTTGTACCCATAATCTAGTTTGACATAAAGCATTATAGGTACGTTTGTAGCCTCCTCCATTCCTGTATACATCACTCCAGTCTCATTTCTCTCTCATTCTCCTTAGGATAACCACTATCCTGATTTTGGTGTTCATTATTTCCCTGCATGATTTTACATTTTTTATAAACCTGCTTTAAACTTTATGTACACGATATCCGAATGTAAATTTCCTTTGTTATGTTTATTGTGGCATGTCAGTCCACTGAGCAAATCTTTGGCTTTTGTTATCACGTTCAGTCTTCTCTGCTTCCCTAGGCCACTCCATTCATGCCTGAACCAGTTTTTACTTTCATACAGGTCCTTGGCATAGCCTCTGATCTTTTTAAAGAGACTTAGAAATATCCTGGCCCTTTCAACAACACATTTATAAATTATCTTTCAGCTTAGGACACTTCTGCAGATAAGTTCATTATTTACTAATTCTTACTAATTTATTCTGAGGATGACCCTTTCCTGACCATAGTTCCAAAGTCTTCACACACTCAACAGTTGTTCTTGCTTTACTGTAAAATCACCCTCCTAGGTATAGAATCCTGGGGCCCAGGAGTTTATAATAGTAATAGGTCTATATTTTGAAGACCCAAGTCTACATCTTTCTTTCATCAGCCCTCAAAGATAAGTTACTTGAGTGGAAGCTTCCTATACTGTTTGTTATAGACTGAAGGTTTGTGTCCCCCCCCCCCGCACCTTCGAATTCATATGTTGAAGCCTAGCCCCCAATGTGACCGTAATTGGAGATAGGGCCTTTAAATAATTGAGGTGAAATGAATTTATAGCATAGCATATATCTGATCTGATAGGATTAGTTTCCTTATGAGACATGAGAGAGTTCACCAGCTTTTTATCCACCTCTTGGGACATAGCAGGAAGGTGACCATCTGGAGGTCAGGAAAAGAGTCCTTATCAGAAACTGATCATGGTGATACCCTGATCCTGGATTTCCAGCCTCCAGAACCATGAGAAAATAAGTCTTTTGTTTTAGCTCCCTAGTCTATGGAATTTTGTTATGGCAGCCTAAGCAGACAAACACACATTCTAATCCCAAGAACCGATTGCACAGTACACTGAAAAAGAAGAGCAGCCATGGGGTCAAAGCAATGGGAAGATTGTGCTCTACTCTGAGCTTGGCCACTCTGACTGTAGGGTATGACAACCCTTTGAAGCCTCCTTTTTCTCTTCTATGAAATGAGACACTTAGGAGAACTTTTTTGGGTCCCTTAAAACTTCCTGATTAAAAGGGTTAGATTACATATTGTGGGCTATGACTCAGGCAATTGCACTGCCAGAATTCTATCCTTAAGAAGTAATTATGGATAGTTACAAAGATTTAGTTATAAGCATGTTAATGCCAGAATTGCAATTAATAGCAAAAAAAAAAAAAGACAATAAACCCTGTAATCTAACTATCCAACAATGAAGTATGTTAAATTACAGTAGAGTCAGACAATAGAATAAGTGAATATTTATTATGTAAACCTATAGAAACTACTTTTGTTAATAAATGTCAAGGATAGGGGCACCTGGGTGGCTCAGTCAGTTAAGCATCTGACTCTTGAACTCACCTCAGGTCTTAATCTCAGGATAGTGAGTTCAAGCCCTGAACTGGGCTCCATACTGGCATGGAGCCTACTTTAAAAAAAATAATAAACATCAAGGATATAGTATTGAGAAACCTTGCTTTTTAAAATCATAGATTGGCAAAAATTTTGTTAGATATCCCCTCAGTGGGGCATCTGGGTGGCTCAGTCAGTTAAGTGTCTGCCTTTGGCTCAGGTCATCATCCTGGGGTCCTAGGATGGAGCCCCATGGGGCTCCCTGCTCAAGGCAGACCCCATTTCTCTCTCTCCCTCTGCCCCTCTCCCCACTTGTGTTCTCAAATAAAGTCTTGGAAAAAAAAAAAAAGAAATCCCCTCAGTAACCATGGAACATTCCATAAGAATCTGAGCCATGCAGGTCACTTTTTAAAAATTTCTTTGAACAGCTTTATTGAGGTGTAGCAATTTAAAACTACAATATTTAAAGTATACAACTTGGTAAGTTTTCACATACATTCATACCCATAAAACCAACACAACAATGAAGATAATGAACCTATCATTAATTCCCTGAAGTTTCCTGGTACCCCTTGGTAATCCCTCCCTCCCACTTCTGGCTCCCACCCCCTTCCCCCAAGTAACTCTTGATTTACTATCATTATAGTTTGCATTTCCTAGTTTTATATAAATGGAATCATACTGTATGTACTCTTTCTTTTGCCTGGCTTCTTTCATTCAGCATAATTATTTTGAGATTTGTCTTATGTTGTTGTATGTGTTGATAATTCATTCTTTTTTCTTTCCGAGTGGTATTCAATTGCATGAGTCACTTTTGATACCTAGAAAAAGCAGTCTTTAGTTCCAACCCACATGTTTCAGGTAAGAGGTTTCAGAAACATTTCATATTTATCTTAATTTTGCCGTTTCTGAGGAGTTAGGGTTCTGCATCTACTTGGCCCAGGCCTGATTAGCTCCTTTACACACAGCCTGCTTTGCTTAGTCTTTCAAAGCATTGCTTCATTCAAGCTTTCTCTACACTTCATTCTGCCATAAGTTAATAAACCCAACTTTGTGGCACCACAGGTGTGTTCCTGGTTTTAGATGGACTTTCTCAATGGACCTGAATGTTCGTGACCACATTAAATGAAAAACAGTAAATAGCATATGACCTTATTTCTGTTTTTAAAATATAAATACTTGGAAGGATGATTATACAGTTAAATATGAAAAATGGTATTTGTATTACTAAATACATTTTAATATATTTTTAAGTTTTTTTAAAAGGCATTTTTAGGGACAGTCAGAAAAAAAGGTGAAATTATTTTACATAATCAATACCTGCTAGGCTGCCAAAGTAACAGACACATCCTACTACTACTACTGTAAGATAGCTTAATTCATAAATCCACAGGTATTATCCTAGAATGAGCAGTTGAATTTCTTAAGAAAGTCATCATCTTTCTTATCTCTGGAAACAAAATGTTAAAATGTGGGATTATAGGGGCACCTGAGTGGCTCAGCCGTTAAGCCAGCATGGTCATGATCCCAGGGTTCTGCTCTTTCGGAAGCCTGCTTCTCCCTCTCCCACTCCCCCTGCTTCGGTGTTCCTTCTTTCGCTGTATCTCTGTCAAAAAATAAAATAAAATCTTAAAAAAATAAATAGGGGCGCCTGGGTGGCTCAGTGGGTTAAAGCCTCTGCCTTCAGCTCAGGTCATGATCTCAGGGTCCTGGGATAGAGCCCCACATCGAGCCCCGCTGAGCAGAGAGCCTGCTTCCCCCTCTCTCTGCCTGCCTCTCTGCCTACTTGTGATCTCTCTCTCTCTGTCAAATAAATAAATAAAATCTTTGAAAAAAATAAATAAATAAATAAAATGTAGGATTATAAATCCAATTTCATAAATATGAATGGAATTTAGAAACTTTTAGGGTTGAAGCAGATCCTAATGCCATCATCTAAGTTTCTGGCCTTAAAAGGCACTTACATTGTCTTTAATTATAAGTCTATATAAAGCTTAGCAAGAGTAGTAGTTCATTTTTACTATTTATTTACAAAACTCCCTTCCACCCACTAATCACAACATGCATTACACCACCGCTGCAAAGTAGGTCAAAATACTCCTTAATACATTTTTGGCATTAGGTGCTTATTGATCTTACCCCCTCTTCTATTCTTTGAGAAAGTCTGTACAATTGACGCTTGAAAAACACTAGTTTGAACTGGGTCCACTTACACGTGAATTTCTTTCAATAAACACGATACAGTATTGTAAATGTATTTTCCTTAAGATTTTCTTAATATTTTTTTCTCTAGTTTACTGTAAGAATATAGTACACAATACATATAACATACAAAAATATCTGTTAGGTGACTTTTCTTATTCTTGGTAAGACTTCCAGTCAACAGTAGGCTATTAAAGTTTTGGAGAAGTCAAAAGTTATATTCCACTGTCCAGCAATCAGTGCCCCTAACTCCTGAGTTGTCCAAGAGTCAACAGTATTTAGTCCACTTAAGACATTTGCTTACACGCTAGCTATTTATTTAATGATTTAACAGCTTCCTTACAGCAAAGTGGAAAGAAGCTGTAAGGCACCCCGCAAACATCATCTTTGTAAATGAAATCTGAAAGGGCAATTCATTTCTTCCTAACTCTATGCAGAGATGGTCAACACAAATTCTAAAAATAGAATTTTTTCAAACTCCTTTTGTGGTCTTGAATGAAAGCTTAAAATAACACACAGTCCAATGTGCTTCTCTTGTTATTTCTCATTAAAGATACAAATTAGTAGGAAAATAGTGACGCCCACGGACTTTTCAAGTTTTGAATTCTGGAGAATACCCACAGCAGGAGTGAATGAGCGAAATCGATGCGGACCGCCCAAGCCGGACAACCGAACGATAGTTGGCCCTGAAGAGGAAAAGCTAGTTTATGAATGAAACCTAGGGCATGGAAGAGGAACGTCTGGCTTCATACTCAGTTAAGCCTACCCTGGAAGAATTTAGCCCTGTGACCCAGAGAGAAAATGCTGATTCCACCCCAACACCACTCCCAGAAAATGAAGGGAGAAAACCTACACCTACCAGGGCGACTTTGACCGGGACACCCGCCCGCCCGACCCACTTTTACGCTCCTCACCCTCTCCCCTCTCCCTCCCACCCCCGACTTCCTCCAAAGCCCCTCCCCTGGACTCAGCCGAAGCGCCACGTCTCCCATCGCCGAGGCACCAGCTACCCCGCGGAGGCTTCCTGCCGTTAACCCCTCCCAGATTCCCGCCCAAGGTCTTCGATCCCCAGGCTCCGAGCCTCCCCTAGGCCAGAACGGGTCACCACCAACTGCTGGAGGAGCCGCGCCCTCGACCCAACGGCTCCCGCCCCGCCCGGGCCCACGTGACACCCACGTCCCGCCCATGGCCCCCACGTGACCCGCGGCCATTCCCCGCGCGCGGCGTGGATCGCGGCCGGAGCCGCCATTGTTCCGCCAAGGGACGACAGCGGGGCCTGGCACTGGCGCCGAGACGCCGCTTAGCGGCCGCCACTGGAGACACTCCCTCCCGTCGCCCCCCTCCTCTCGGCGGCGGCGGAGTGAGACTGACTAGGGGGAACTGGGAGCCCCCTCTCCTGGCGGCGGCAGCTGCCGATCCCCGGCTCCGGCGCGAGGGGCGGCCGCGATGCGCTCAGCCTGAGGCAGTCCGGCCCGGCCCTTCTTCGCCTACCTTGACTCTTGTACGGCGTCCGTGCGCCCCGGCGTCATCCCGCGAGTCTCGCTGACGGAGGGAAGATGGCTGCACAGAGCTGGCAGGACGAGCTGGCCCGGCAGGCCGAGGAAGGCTCGGCTCGGCTGCGGGAAATGCTTTCGGTTGGCCTAGGCTTTCTGCGCACCGAGCTGGGCCTCGACCTGGGGCTGGAGCCGAAGCGGTACCCGGGCTGGGTGATTCTGGTGGGTACCGGCGCGCTGGGGCTGCTGCTGCTCCTCCTGCTCTGCTACGGCTGGGCCGCGGCTTGTGCCGGCGCCCGGAAAAAACGGAGGAGCCCGCCCCGCAAGCGGGAGGAGGCGGCGGCACTGCCGGCCTCGGCCCCTGACGATCTAGCCCTGTTGAAGAATCTAAGGAGCGAGGAGCAGAAGAAGAAGAACCGGAAGAAATTGCCCGAGAAGCCCAAAGTGAGTAGGGGTGGAGCGCCGGTAGAATAGGGGCCGGGGGCAGACGTGGAAACCCTCGAGAGAGAGAGAGAGAGAGCGGGAGGCCGAGCCCCAGCCGCCCGAGCCGGGAATGGAAAAGGAAGAGTGAGGTTAATCAAAAGCTGGGACTCTGATCTCTCCGGGTGCAGGAGGTGGTCGGTGGACCCGTTACTGAGGAATCGTGGAAACTCAGGAAGTGTAGGACGGGTGGGGAAGACTAGTTTCGAGGAAGGAAGTTAGACGGCGTCGGGTACTTTTAAATCAAAGCGCCCAGAGGTCAAGCAGTTTTCGGGAACCTTGACCGCCGGAATTACAAACCAACCTTTCCCGAGGCCTACCGGGTAGGCTGCGTGTGTGGAAAGTAATGGGACCTTAAGGTGGTGTTGGGAAGTTGTGGAAAGACTGCGCCTGGAAGACAGCGTCAAGTCATATTGAGACGGTAGCCCGTGGAGGAAATACGGCGACTTAAAAAATCTGGGGCTTACGGAGGATTAAAGGTACCCAGGTCTAGACGCGCTTCCATTTTAGTTAGACTGTTTAACCGAAATGGTTGCCCACTCTTGTTCTTGTGAATATGGCCAATGGAGGCAAAGCAGGAGGGATTCGGTTACCTAATATAATTTGGGGTACGTGGCCCCTGAGAGAGAGCTCAGGCAAATTCAGCGGTGTGCGAGGTTTGAAATAGAGTAAAAGGGGATGACAGAGCAGAATGGTGCAGTCTGAAAGAGACATTTAGGCACCGATTTACCGGACCACGTGTGGAAATGCAGAGAGCGTCATATGCATTTTATCATGCCTTTTTGTTTTATTTGTATCTTCTTTATTGCCGTTTCACATTATATCTTTTATAGTTTTGTTTTTTAAAATATTTTGCAGTTGAGCAGAGTTTGGAGGGTGTGCAGAATTAGAAACCGCTCTTAACCTATTTTTATATACACTGGATTAAGTTCTTTACCTTTCAGTACAGTAAAGTAAGTGTAACCAGGGCAATACGTTGTGAAATGCACTCTGATCTGTGTTGGGCAGTGGGAGGTATACACATAGGAGGTAGAGTCAATCCTGGAGACTGGTGTAGGAGACAGATACATAAATAATGTCTGTAGTACATAGGTGCTATAGGAGCGCAAGTGGTATTAATGAGGTCTGAAAGGTGGGAGACCAGTTCTGTTGAAGGGACTTAGGATAAGTTACTGGAAGAAATGGGATGTGAGTTCAAACTAAAGCAATGAGAATATTGTACCAGTACAAAGAATAAGTCAGTATTAGGGGCACCTGAGTGGCTCAGTGAGTTAAAGCCTCTGCCTTTGGCTCAGGTCATGATCTCAGGGTCCTGGGATGGAGCCCCCGTCAGGCTCTCTGCTCAGCGGGGAGTCTGCTTCCCCCTCTCTCTCTGCCTGCCTCTCTGCCTACTTGTGGTCTCTCTCCCTCTGTCAAATAAATAAATAAAATCTTAAAAAAAAAAAAAAGTCAGTATTAGAGAAGTGACAGGTCACAGTTAGTGCATTATTAGACCTAGATAAATGATCACATTTTGTCTGCTGATTAAGAGGATGTAAGATCTAGGCAAGGTACAACTTTGTCAGTATAAAGTCTACCTTAAGTTAGAAGAGGAAATAGAACGGATTTGGAACATACATAATTAAATTTGTTGAGCACATCAAAGGTTACCAGAAAGTAATGTTATGGTGGACACAGAGAACTTGGCTCCAAAATAAGCAAAAAAGGTGATCTTGAAAAAACCTAGTAAGTAAGCCTAAACCCTGTGTGGATGAAGCAGGTCGTGAACATTTCGAAGCCCTGTTTGGGATGTCTAGAATTTCAGATAGACTTGAGTACAGAGACAGGTGCTCCAGGATCCCATCCGAAGTGCATCATAACTTTCAGATGACCTATCTGAAGAAGGAACGGGCTTCTGTGAAACTCATGCTGTGAAAAATACACATCAGACTTAGGACTTACCGTTTCTCTTTTTCATTTTAGTTAAGGAATGGGGAAGTGAATGAGTAAGTAAATCTAATGTTAAGCTTTGGAGAGTGGAGAATGGGACGACTAATCAAATGGTTGAATGTTAATTGAGTGAGAAAATATCTTTGCCTACTTCATGGTATAGAGGTGTTGGAGAAGTTTGTCAACATTAACAAAATTGTAGTTTTCAAACTTTTTTGGACTGCAACTTAAAGTAAGAAACGCATTTTACATTGAAGTACCTGCCCCCCCATACCAAACCATTCTGTTTTTCTTTAATGATATTTTGACCCATCAGATTGGCTTCACATTTCATTGCGAGGCATGACCCACAGAAAAATATTATGGGATTGAAAAGTAAAGGTACCCATTTTTGTAGTACTCAAGTGCTTTGCACGGTGCGAAGTATTTACTTGGAGAAAAGCAGCATACTGCTTACAAATTGAAGGCAGTAAAAAGGAATACAATATTCATATGTTTCATTGTGAAGGGGATATAAAAGTAAAAGCTCAGTTACTCCCCAGGGAGCTTTTTATTCCAGTTGTGGGAAAAGATACACTAAAATAAAATTAACAGTGCAAACCCATTATGGACCCAGGACGCTGTGAACGGACTTAATACAATCTCGCTTTGAATGTGGGTAGGAGCAAGGTAGTGGAAGAGGCTGAAGCAACAGAAAAGGCCCATTAGAGGAAGACTTAACTCTGTCAGCCTGGCAGGAATCGGGACTAAACTTAAGAAGGCATTTAACCTTGCTCTGTTTAGCTTGTCTTGTGTATAACTTAAAAATTTTAATTGAGTTAAAATACTGCAGAATTCCTCAAAATGTTATTCCGACTGCTTGTACTAGAGTTACTTTGAATGCTTATTAAAATTTATAGATTCCTGAGCACCAGAACAGATTTTATAACTTCAGGATCTCTGGAACTGAGTCTAGGGAATCTGCATTTTTAATGAGCTGCCTTGTTAAATCCTTGCTATTAGTTTAAAAATCACTTGTTGGTGGGTGTAGGACCCTAAGATCCATAGAGTAGGAGGGGTTTCTAAGTGGAGTCGTGTTTAATCTTACAATCCATCTCTTCATTACTACATCATTCTGATATACATTTTAGGATATACCTTACTCTGATCCAACTAAACTACTATGGGTTTGTGAAAGGATATTACATATTTACTTAAATGTTTTATGTTCATCTTTTTATCCCATTATTTTTAATTCTCTCTTAAGTCATTCCAAATTTTGCAAGTCAAGTTTTTAAAATTTGCTTCTAATAGCTTATTTTCATTTGTAGAGTAGGTGGTATTTAGCTGTTTAATATCTACCCATAAGTACTTTTTGAAATTTTTATGTCATTTGGTTTTTGTCCCCTAATAATGTCCTGGCATAGGTCTTTTAGGGTATGAATTGCAGTTTATTTCCCTATTTAAAGTGGAGGGGGTGGCACTTTTCTCTGGGCTTATTTCTTGGCACTTTTGGAAATCATTTGTGACACCTAGTACAATGTGAGTATTAAATAGGCACTCAGTAAGTATTTTTAACTTTACTTAATCCGAGCAATGATTTAGATAGATGTGAAATCTCAGATAACTGGTCTTTAACAACCATTGCTTTGAATTTCTGCTGGAAGCCTATAACCCAGGATCAACTTCAGTAAAAATTCATTTTAGTGAAAAAGTTATTTTTATATTAGTATAGGATTTCTCATAAAAATTTGCTGGAGTGCCTGGGTGGCTCAGTGGATTAAAGCCTCTACCTTCCGCTTGGGTCACAATCTCAGGGTCCTGGGATGGAGCCCCACATCGTGCTCTCTGCTCAGCGGGAAGCCTGCTTCCTCCTCTCTGCCTGTCTCTCTGCCTACTTTTGATTTCTCTCTGTCAAATAAATAAATAAAATCTTTAAAAGAAAAAAATTTGCCATAGTGCAGTTGTTGATATGAGTAAGTTCAGTGAATAGTGTTTTGTCTTGTTTGCTGCTGTATAACCTTGCATAGTGCTTGGCACTCAATAAATTACTGAATGCATGAAGTAGTAAGATGTCCTACCAGTGTATTTATACAACTCATTCCCATTCTTCATGCTTGGTAAACAGCCATCTAGCCACCTTTTTATTTTTACAGTGGGTGATGGCTGTGTTTGCTTCTTCTGACTAAAATTTTGTGAGGTCCATCATTCTACAGCTAATAAATCATTCTAATAGTATGGGTGTCTTTTGTAGTTATGACTTCTGTTCCCGTTTCGTTGCCATTGCCCTACTTTTAGACTTTATTACATTTTGCTTCGACTATACTAATAGCATCCTAATTGGTTTTCCTGTTTCCTGTCTCTCTATTGCCATTCCTTTCTACCCACTCCTGCTAGTTAAATCTTTTAAAGCCTAGCTCTGATCCTGACTTTCATGTTCACGTCTTGTCAGTAGTTTCCCCATGTTGAGTAAAATTCAGTCTATGACGTGGCCATGATGTAACCCCATCTTAGATTTATCATTTAACCATTATCCCAAATGTATTACCATTAGCTAGACTGCAGTATCTCTTTATTCATACTATTTTGTTCCATTAGAAAGCCTTTCTTTCCGTATCTGTACTACTTTGACCTATCTTTCAAGGAAGGCCCAGCTGTGGTTCTCTCACTCTAATCTATAAGCTTTAGAGTAGAGTAGAGTTAATATCTCTTTTATATGTTTGTTTTGTATTTTATTATGATATTGAAACAAGATGACGGAATATTGCCTAGGAATGTACTTGTAGGGCAACTGAGACTTTTTCCCCAGCTCTGCGCTCGTCCATGAGTGATGGATTAGAAGGATTGATTTTGGGATTAGAAATTAAATTTAGTGAGTAGGTGAACTTGCCAATATGGAATCCCTGAATAATGGGGATCAGCTTTGTACTAGTCTGTATCTGTAATTGGACCGTTCCTTTCATCTCCTCATATCTAGGTGTATACTTGACTTCTCCAACTGGAAATCTGGCATTTGTCTCGAATTTTAACATCTCCAAAACAATTCACTATTCCTTGCTTTCTCCTGGTCTTCCCCATTTCTGTAAATGGTAAATGACTGCCACCCATTCAAGTTATTCAAGCCCAAAAATCTAAGAATCTTTTTTTTTAAGATTTTATTTGAGAGAGAGAGAGAGAAAGAGAAGAAGGTCAGAGGGAGAAGCAGACTCTCTCTAGAGCTGGGAGCCCAATACGGAACTCTATCCCGGGACTCCAGGATCATGACCTGAGCTGAAGGCGGTCGCTTAACCCACTGAGCCACCCAGGTGCCTTAAGAATCATTCTTGATTCTTCCCATTTTCTCACCTTCTTATATCTAATCTTTGAGCAAATACCATCCACTTTATCTCCCAAGATGTATATTCAGTCTGACTACTCTCAGTCTGTTGTCTGGCACCTTTAGTTCACTTGCGTAGCAGTAGCTTCTGCAAGCTGCCTCCAATCCTAAAGCCAACACTTGTCTAAAATCAACAGTTCAGTGGCTTTTGCTTTTTAAGTCTCAAATTTCTTTCATATGTGGCCCAGCACCTGTGTTTCTTTCTAAGCTGGTTTTGAGTTAATTTCCTCTCATTATTACCTCCAGCTATAGTGATCTTTTTTCAGTTCCTCAAATTCCTTCACAACTCAGTGCCTTTACATGAACTATTATTAACACTTCTGGAATAATCTTTTCCCCACTGTTCTAATCAGCCTATAGATCTTACCTTAAAACTCACCTTCCTAGAAAATCATTTTCTGATCACCGTCTTTGACATAGGCATCCTGTTCTATTTTCTGTCTCAACTTATTTACTTATCCATTAATTTTGGGGTGTCCTCTGCGTCCAGTAGGGGAAAGCCTCACTGGCCTCAAAATGTAATGGCAAACAGTGCCCAGCACGTGTAAGAGACTTTAGTAATTGTTGAACTCAATTCTGAACAGAGTAACTATAATGATATCTCACAGTTTAATTGGATAGTTTATTTGGCTAAATAAATTAATCTCTTAAGATACTCCAACAGAGGGGTGCCTGGGTGGCTCAGTCATTAAGCATCTGCCTTCGGCTCAGGTCGTGATCTCAGGATCCTGGGATCGAGCCCCACATCAGACTCCCTGCTCGGCGGGAAGCCTGCTCCTCCTGCTACCATTCCCTCAGCTTGTGTTCCCTCTCTCCGCTGTCTTTCTCTCTGTCAAATAAATAAAATCTTTAAAAAAAAGATACTCCAACAGAATTACGTTTTTTGTTCTTAAGTAGTGGTTTAGTAGTGGTTTAGTAAAATTATATCACTTGCCACCTACATACAGGATTTTATTTTTACCTCTAAATCAGTAGTCCCCTTAGTTTTAAATACTGAAAGAATAGTCATTTGAAAAGAAGTAAATAAAAGAATAATCATTCTATGAAAAAAAAATCCCAAGTCCTAGTTAAAACAAATATTCCCAATGGTACAGAAAAGGAATCTTGAGATTTATAAAGATTAAATAACTTATTCAAGGTCATAGAGCAAAGGAGTTTCAAAGGCTAAACAGTATCCTAGTCTTTAGTCTACAAACTGAACCATTATTTCCGCTGTTCCTCAGGTTTTCCTAGCATGTTTGCATTTAGAGAGCAAATCCTATTTTCCCAGTGAGTTCCAGCTCTCTGTATTTCTTTTAAATTTTACTTTTAGAATCAGAAGTTTGTACTGAAAATTATAACGACTTCTACCAAAGCTCCAGAATTTTGGCTTCTTTTGTTTGGTTGTATGGCAGGGCTTTTTCATCTTGTCATTTAATCCTGCAAGAGGCCTAGTAGAAAAGACCTTTAATAGTTCTGCTTATCTTAGATACTAAGAGCAGCAATAAACTGTCTGAACACTTGGGGTTTCTTTTGCATTTGGGCATTACTGATTAATGCACTACTTCTCAAGGTCATGAAAGCTTTGACAGTATTCTTAAATTATTGTTATTCAGGCAAAATCAAGAACCCTAAGTGAGGAATTGGTGTTATTTGACCAGTTTTAAAGTTTACTTTTTTCTCTCCAACTATGCTAGTCATTTTCAAACTGTTCTGCAGAATGCCAGTATTCCAGAGGGCATCCAACAGGCTCTAAGAAAGTACATGGCTGTGTATCTGCTGTATCATATATAGTCCTTATCTCAGTACGCATCGGAGGTCAAACCTTAGAAACCAATAATATTGGCATAGTTTGGCCAGGTGACAGGTATGGAGTGTCATCTCTCTATCCTGTGAAAGTAGCTCTGAGCATCCCTGATACAGTCAATAAGTAGATAGTTTGGATCCCTGAAAAGAGTTGAGTCTTTGGCTAGCCGCTTAGAAGGCAATAGGAATCTTTACCACTCAAGGAAATAACTCAGGTTATACAGCAAGATTTTGCAAATTTGAATTATAGGCCATATTTATAAGATTGTTCTCTCAGGGGGCGCCTGGGTGGCTCAGTCGTTAAGCATCTGCCTTTGGCTCAGGTCATGATCCCAGGAGCCCCGCATTGGGCTCCCTTCTCGGCGGGAAGCCTGCTTCTCCTGCTACCATTCCCTCT
>JAQQSY010000766.1:0-14852 GCA_028646535.1 Procyon lotor | reverse complement strand
CTGCTAGACTCACGAAACGAACTGAGGGTGGCTGGGAGGTGGGGGAGAGGGTAGGGATAGGGTGGCTGGGCTGTGGACATTGGGGAGGGTATGTGCTGTTAAGTGCTGTGAAATGTGTAAGCCTGATGATTCACAGACATGTACCCCGGGGCAAATAATACATTATATGTTAATAAAAATTAATTAAAAAAAAAATATTAAGTCTTTCAATCCATGAACATGGGATGTTTTTCCAATTATTTGGATCCTTCTTTCAATAATATTTTTTGTAGTTTTCAAAGTTTTGTACTCCTTTTGTTAAATTTATCCCTAAGTATTTTATTCATTTTGATGTTACTATAAATGGAATTATTTTAATTTCATTTCTGGATTGTTCATTACAATTGCGTAGAAATATAATTTTTTGTTGCTGCTGTTAAAGAGCATGCAAGCACAAGTGGGGGAGAGGGGCAGTGAGAGGAGGAGAGGTAATCTTTTTACATTTTTTTTTAAGTTTTTTTTTCATTTATCTGAGAGAGAGAGAGAGAGAGAGAGAGAGAGACAGTGGGAGAGGGAGAAGCAGACTCCCCGCTGAGCAGGTTCTGGGAGCTGGATGTGGGGCTCCATTCCAGGACCCTGAGATCATGACCTGAGCTGCAGGCAGATGTTTAACTGACTGAATCACCCAGGCACCCTCAGACATTTTTTTTTATGTAAGAAAAACATACTTTCTTTGTTTAAGCTACCATTAGTAAGTCTTCCAGTAGCATCTTCTTCAGGTACTTAAAAATGATACACAGTAATCAAATGATAGAGCTAAGACTGAAAACTAGGCAGTGTTAATCATTAAGCGATAAAAAAACCACTTAGCATTGGACTTGGTAGGGAATGGGTACTCAAATGATGAAATGATTATAATAATACCATTCACTGAGCCTTCTCGTCAAGGTTCCAAGCTCCTCCAGAAACTTAAGGATTGCCAGTAACCTAAATCACAATGTAGCAACTTAGGAAAAGGCCACTCCTTTTAAACACTGTGCCCAGCCCTTTTGTCTGCATTTTTTTTAAAGACTTCTTTATTTATTTGGGGGGGAGGGGAATGGGGGAGAGAGAGAGAGAGAGAGTCTTGAGCACAGTCTGAACTGAAACCAAGAGTCAGACATTTAACTGACTGTGCCACCCAGGCGCCCCTTGTCTGCGTTTCTGAATTCAATTCTTCCAGCTCAGGGTCCATCCTAAGGAGGGAAGTGGGAAGGAGGGCCTGGAGCCAGGTCTTGGATGCTCATACCTTACCTATCTCATGGCCCCACAAAGATTCCAGGCCTCCTACCATTTACATATAAGAGAACAGAGTTCAAGGAACTCAGCATAAACTTACAATTGTGACAGCACCTGTGGTGACAGTGAAAGCTGAAGTCTCTCCCTGGGAGCCAGAGGCCTTTGGAGGTAACAAGAAGTGTGGTTTTGTAGCTTAAACAAGACCATGGACTATTGATTTTTCTGCCTCTTTTCCTGCTGAGAGCAGTAATAGCAAAAATCTGATTTAGACACTTAAATTCAAGTACCTTCCCCACCAGCAGAGCAATTTTCAAGTAATCACACTTTTGACCTCACCCAACATGAGTCCTTTTAAAGCCAATTTTGGGGGTCAATTATTGAGTTTTCCTAACATGTGCAGGAGAAAAGATAGGATTGCTGACTATTTTGCTGGAAGCTGCAGTTTCTATTCCTGTGTCCAGGGTTTAGGCTGCTTGCTCACAGATCTCCCAATCTGTCTGAGAAGGGGCCAGTCACCCTTCTGTCACAGCTAACACGTCATAGCTGACACATGATCTCTGTTTCTAAAGCTGTTTGGAACTCAGAGGGCATTTCCCAGAGAAATTACAGCATTAATGATGGCAAGATTCCCAGACAAGCTCACAGAATGGGGAGAGAAGAGAATGCCTATTTATTGAACACTTACACTAGATGGCAGATGTGAGCATCAGAATAATTTAGGGAGCTTGTGAAAACAGATTGTTGGGAACCACCTCCTATGTTTCTCATTCCATAGGTCTGGGGTAGGGCCTAATAATTCTCATCTTCGACAAATTCCTATACCTGGGCACTACACTTAGAAGCCACTGATAGAAGATATAAATCAATAAGTCACAGAGACTTTGGAAACCCACCATTGGGTCCAAACTCTCAAGCTTTCCAACACACCTGTGCTCATGACAGCAATGATGAGGGATGGATAGGTACAGGGATGGAGCAAATAGAATGTGTGCGAATGCATACTGGGGAAAGGGAAAGACAAATAAAAAACCAGATAATTCTTAGAAACCATTCACGATAGCTTAGGAACTGTCAGTGGGTTACAGGTGAATTGAGATACTAATTCCTTAAGCATATAGGGTGTCTGGGAGGAAATGGGGGCACAGGAGCTCCTGGGCAGCCTTGTCTGTTTATCCGGAGTTCTCTATAAATATCATCATTTTCTGTGCAGAGGTACTGCGTTAGAGCTAACTGTGCATCACTGCTTTAGAGAAGAATCGTAGGACAAAAACGTTTATTCCAATTTGCCATTTACTTATGGTCCTCTGAAAAGGCTTCATTATTGGGGCCTGATACTTTAGTCATTTATTCGCTCAACCAATCAACAGTCACTGAGAGTTTACTCTATATTAGGCACTGTGCTAAGAACTGAAGACACAGTGATTGTAAGAGGAATGAGTGTTACAGACATATAAACAATTATAAGGCAGTGAATAATACAGACTACCTGCAGCCCAGTGATTAAGAATATGGAACATCTAAACTTAGACTTGATTCTGGCTCCACTGCTTTCTGGTTCTGTGACAGGGACAAGTCTTCCTCTCTTTCTTGACTTATGTCTACATCTATTAAAACTTTAGAAAATAAGGTTTAACTAAAATAATGATGATATTGTTCTCAAACTGGGCACAAGAACTCCTGTGGTACTCAACAATATACTAAATGGTAAATGAACAAATATGATGTACTTTCTTGGTATGGTAATCATAGCAGAAAGTAAATAATTTAAAGTATTTGTAGGGCAGAAAACAATTATGACTATATAATGGTGACTTAAGAGGAAATTCATATGCATTTTTAAGGTAAGGCAGAGGCTTCAAAGAAATTTCAACCTTGGAGTTCCTGCTCTGTGCTCTCTGCTCCGCACCCCCAGCCCATCCAGGGATGAGTTTGTTCTCCCCTGATGTCAAGTACACTTGAGTAAGAGTTTCCAAAACACTGTGCATTGCCAATAATGGATGCCCAACAAATAGCAACCACTATTGTTAATAATACATAGCTGTTATTATTAACCCATCCACAGAAGAAACAAACTTACTCTGTAAGTTTTGGAGCTCTTACTCCAACAAACTTACTTGTCCTCTCTACCCAGACATCCCTTTTTCCCAACCTCTAGACTTCTTCAGTTGCTCCCCAGAAACCCTGTGATTCCTTGGGAAGTGCAACTCCAAGAAGCAGGTCAATCCTGCCCCCAAATGCCAGGGAGTTCTCTTCAAAACAAGCAAAAAGGAATATTTCAGCACCAGCAAAATTGCTAATCTCATCAACCTCCAGGCCTCCCAGGCATCAGTCTGCCAAAGCAGTTAACCCCCATGATAAGAACAATTAGTGCAATCATGGATCCAGCTCCACTCCTGACTTTACCTCATTTAAAAAGCTCTTGCAGATCAATTATCTCCTTAAAGTCTCACAAACAAGGGCTAGATAAAGCAAGTGTTATTATTCCTACTTTATAGAGGAGGAAACTGAGGACCTCCAAAGTAAAGTGACTTGTTCAAGTTTTCAGCTCGAGGTAGAGCTAGGAGTCTAACTTCTGACTTCCACTGGGGACTCTCCCCACTACATTAAACAACAGAAGTCATTCCAATGAGAATCTATGTAGCATGGCCAAAAGCTCTTCATGCCCTTTATCAATATCCCACCAATTTTCAGATTTGTTCATGGCCACAGAATTATATTTCCACTGAGAACCATAAATAACTAATAGAAAATTAAATTAAATTGCAGGAGCTTAATAAGCAAGACAAGGGCACTGGTGGTGGCTATGGCAATATCCGACCCTTCAGAGAAGGATACTTGTGAAAAAGCTTTCAGGGTTTCATATTGATCTTGCCCAAGAACGCCAAGAGCTCTGTGGTAAGAAGCACTGGGCTGACAAAAGGTACAGCCAGCATAGGAGAGGTTTCTCAGCTCACCTCATTATCCCTGTTTCTGAACTCTTCATTAACACCAGAACTCCAAGAAGAGGCACAGAAAATTATGTTCAGGAAGAGGCAAAATAAATAGATTAAGGGAATGAGTTAGCCCGTTGTTTTATAATGAAACAGAGCTAACAAAAATTTACAAATCAATGCCCAGAACGTTAGGACTGGAAGGGGAATTGCTAAACAACAATCTTATCTAAGCCCCTCAGAGCTAAGCCCCTCAGCCTGGATGGGAAGGGAAGACAACAGAGATGGGCAGGTCTTGTCTAGTGTCTTGAGTCATTAGCGGAAGACCTGGAACTTATTTCCTCCTTGTGCTTCAAGACCTAGTTCCATGCTTGATTTCTCAGAAGGCTTTCCTGACACCAACCTCTGCCAGAGTTGTGGCCTCTCCCACTTACCCGGTAAGTTTTTGTAGCAATCTGTACATCTATTTATTATGTTAGACTCGTGGAACATAGTAGCACATCCCTTTGCCATAGCATTTGTGTCAGTGTACTGTAAACTGTCTCCTTACATATCTGTGTCCTTCCCCTTCTTAATCTGTGCTGGTTAAGGTGGGGAGTCCTTGGAGAAGCATTACATACAAAGGACACACAGTGACTATATATGGGTGTCCTCACAAAACTGAAGAACAGACAGTATAAGAAAATTGGAAGTCGGAGTTCCATCTTGAGCAGTTCCTTTAAGCTCCCTGCTACGGCAGCAGAACATTTTTGGCCAGATAAAATCTCATCTGGAAGTCTAATATATAAAAGAGGCATGAGCAGATCTCTACCGGAGGTCAAGGGGGCATCCACTTGGCTCACCTTTCCCTCTAACAGCTCCTAAAGCAACCTGCAGAGCAACCTCATTTTTTGAATGAGAAAACTGAGCCAAAATAAAACTATTTTATTCTAGATCTTCCCCTCATTCAGCATGGCAGAGAGGTCAGAATAGGGTCTTTAAAGTCTGGCAAAACAAATGAAATCCTCTATGACCTTGGAAAAGCAATTTAACCTCCCTTGTGTCAGTTTTTTCATCTAGGGTGGGCAAGAAGGGCCCTGTCCTCCAAATACAGGGTTTACGTACATCTTTGCTGATAACTGCTTTTGACGGCTGAGGGGCCAGCCTCCACTGGCTGAAGTTTATTCCAGAAGAAACAAATGAATAAACAAAATGTGGGAGACACACTGTATGGAATATTATTTAGCCACAAAAAGGAATGAACTTTTGACATACACTACAACATCTATGAATCTTGAAAACATGCTAAATGAAATAAACCAAATAAAAGGACAGATATTATGTGATTCCACTTATGTGAAATATTTCAAATAGCAAATTCATTGAGCCTGAGATTAGAGGTTCTATAGGGAGGGGGAATGGGGAATTACTATTTCACGGACACAGAATTTCTGTTTGGGATGATGAAAAAGTTCTGGAAATACTGGGAATGGTTACACAACACTGTAAAGGTATTTAAGTCAATAAAGTATACACTTAAAAATGGTTAAAATGGAAAAAAATGGTTAAAATGGTCAATTTTATGTATATTTTGCAGCAATAAAGTAAAAAAAAAAATTAAGTCTACGTGTATTTCACACTTAGGGTGACATTTACAAGCTTACGTGACCTTGGCAAGTTACTCAATATAGCTGAACCTGGGGTTCCTGGGTGGCTCAGTCAGTTAAGCATCTCCCTTCGGCTTGGGTCACGATCCTGGGACCAGGCTCTCCTTCGGGCTCCCTGCTCGGTGGGGAGTCTGTTTCTCCCTCTCTCTCTGCCTCTCCCCCATGCTCTCTCTCTCTCTCAAATAAACAAACAAAATCTTTAAAATATTCCCTTATTCCCTCACATGCATAATGATAATAGTTCTCCCTTGTATGGTTATTAAGAGAACTGGAGACAATGTCTGTGAAGTGTCTGGCACTCCAAACTGATGGTCATTACTGGTAGCTATCACTATAATAACTATCATCAGCAATAGTAACATTATAATATAAACATAATGAAAATATAATGATTAATAACTTAATCAAATGAATATTTAATAGGTAACTAACTACCTGCTCTGTTCTAGACACAGGAGGTACATGACTGCTGCCCTCAAGGAGCTCACAGTCTAGAAAGACATCAAATAAATGAACAACTCCTCCAGAGAACAGGAAGCCAAGAAGGAGCAGGGGAATAATAATGCAATACCACCAACAACATTCCTTTCTTTGGGATCTTTTGGGAGAAAAGGCTGATCTTTTCTACAGAAGTGGGAAATCATTTTGTGATCCAGGAAAGTGAATCAGTCATAAACAGCAAATTAGTTTAACGTGCATGATTCTTGGCCAAACAAGATTTAATCCATCTGCTTTTTCTGTTGACCTTATACACAATATATCAAAGGCAGACACAGTCACTGCTTGTTGAGTTCTCTCCAAAACCCACAGAGGCCGTGCTTGACAACTTGGTGGAGTAGGAAGGGCATTAGATTTGGATTTGGAGTCAAGTAAACCTAAGCTCATAAATTGCAGTATATTATTTTTTTTTTTTTGACAGAGAGAGAGAGAGATCACAAGTAGGCAGAGAAAGAGGGGGAAGCAGGCTCTCTGCTGAGCAGAGAGCCCGATGTGGGGCTCGATTCCAGAACCCTGAGATCATGACCTGATCCGAAGGCAGAGGCTTTAACCCACTGAGCCACCCAGGTGCCCCTGCAGTACATTATTTATTAACCCTTCTGAGTCTATGTAAAATGGGTGTTTTAGTAAAAATTTCTACCACACAATACTGCTGTAAGGACTCAATGAAACTACAAATGGTAAAGAATTTCTAAGTTGTGGGACGCCTGGGTGGCTCAGGCAGCTAAGCATCTGTCTTCGACTCAGGTCATGACCGCTGGGTGCTGGGATTGAGCCCCGGGAGCCTGCTTCTCCCTCTCCGGCTGCCTGCTGCTCCCCCTGCTTGTGCTCTCTGTGTCAAATAAATAAATAAAATATTTAAAAAAAAAAAAAAAGAATTTTCTAAGTTGTAAAGTATTGTACCTCTTATTCATTATTATGTTTTTTGTGGGGCCCCTTTTCTTAAGCCTCAAAGAAAATCTGTCATTGGAGAGTCAATTTTTGTTTGTTTTAAAGACTTATTTATTTGAGAGAGATAAAGAGAAAGAGAGAGAGAGAGAGATATCAAGCATGTGTTGAGTGGGGGGAGGGGCAGATAGAGAGGGAGGGAGAGAACCTTCAAGCAGATACCCCTGAACTTGGAGGCCGATGCGAGGCTTGATTCCAGGACCCTGAGAACATGAACTGAGCCGAAACCAAAAGTCAGTAGTTTAACCAACTGAGTCACCCAAGCAATCCACTTGTTTTTTATTTTTATTTTTTATAAAACCCTATACGTTTCTCAGATTTGACATTTCTCTTCCATCCTTCCTACCCTTATCAGGCCATTATTACTTGAATTTTTTACATTTACCCCTAACTGGTCTTCCTGACTTGTCACAAACCTTCTCCCCAATTCATTCTTTACATAGCAGCCAAAATCATTTTTCTAACTTGAAAATTAGATCACTTCATTCCAGCACTTAAAGCCCCTTGATGATACTTCATTGCCCTTTGGTTCAAGTCCAAACTCATTAGCTTGCAAGAGAAGGTTTTTATGACCTGCCCATTCAGATTCCTTCAGCCCATTTCCTACTCATCTTATGTATCTATATTTTTACTCCAGATGGTGGCTAGCAATATGTTTTTATTTAGAACTATAGTTTCACTATAGTTCTATAGTGGATCATCAGGTCCAACCCTCCTATCAGGTGAGGAACCTGAGGTCTCATAACTACCTAAGGAAAACACTTTTACAGTTCACCATGAATTCAGTATCTGATTTACTTCTGTGTTTCTAGTACTCAGCCCCTGACATGCCATGAATATTGAGTATTTTTTAGAGAGAGAGTTGGACTGATAGATACTAAGGTTAGAATAGAACCTAAAACTTTAGAAGCTAAACTAGTTCTCTTTCTATTCACTTTTTGCTGCTTTTTTATTTTCCAAGACACTCATGTGTAAAACATCTGCTATACAGTTATGCTCTTATGCGGTCCTGAAGTATTAGTAGCCATTGTTTTGTTAGTCATCATTATGGGCATACTTCATTTCATTGCATTTTATAAATAGTGCGTTTTTTTAAATAAATTGAAGGTTTGTGGCAAGTCTCAGTATGATTTTGCCAACAGCACTTGCTTGCTTCATGTTTCTGTGTCACATTTTGGTTATTCTCACAATATTTCAAACTTTCTCATTACTGTATTTGTCACGCTGATCTGTGATTGGTGATTACTACTTGCTACTGTACTACCTGCTACTTGCTGAAAGCTCAGATGATGGTTTATATTTTTTTAGCAATAAAATATTTTTAAGTAAGGTATATATATACACTGTGTTTTTAGACATAATGCTACTGCACACCTAATAGACTACAGTATAGTATAAATAAAATTTTTTTTTTTTAAGATTTTTTTGTGGAAAAAAAAAAGATTTTTTGTGAGAGAGAGAAAGAAAGCGGGAGCGAGCAGGCAGAGGGGCACATAGAATCTTGAGCAGACTCCCCACTGAGTGGGCTCCCTCTCACACCCTGAGGTCATGGCCTGAGCTGAAATCATGAGTTGGATGCTTAACCAATTGAGCCCCCCAGGCACTCCCGAACATAACTTTTATATGCACTGGGAAACAGAAAAATTCATTTGACTCACTGCATTGCAATATTCACTTTATTGCAGTGGCCTGGAATGGAACCTGCAATGTCTTCGAGGTATGCATGTATTTCACCAGTACCTGGCACAGGGATTGGTACAGAACACGCTCTCAGTAAATTTTGAAAAAGGAAGGGAAGGAAGGAAGTGAGGGAAGTGAGTAGCTGTCTGCCATGGAAAGGAGAGTGTGGGACAGGTAGCCAGTGTGGAAGAAACTGTTCTTGCTTTGTAGGTGAATGAACTGAGACTCAGGACATTTAATCTGGATAGTCTGTTGTGACTGGTCAACCCCTCTGGATGGATCAGATGCAACAGGGAGATTTTTCTACTTATGAATTATGTAGAGATAGCACAGATCCTCAGAGAAACTTGGTTTATAGCAAATTTTTTTTTTTTTAGAACAATGATAATTGAAGTCTGGCAATTCCTTTGAGCTTCTTAATAAGGAAGGGCTGTCCTCAAACCTCCTACATTATCTATATAGCCAGCCTTGGATTCTCTCTCTCTCTCAAATAAATAAATCTTAAAAAAAAAAAAATTAATTAAAAAAAATAAAAAACAAATGTTGGCAAGGATGTGGAGCACTTGTGCCACGCTGATAGGAGTATAAAATGGTGCAGTCATTGTGGAAAACAGTATTGAGGGTCCTCAGAAAATTAAAAACAGAATTGCCATATGATGTAGCAATTCCACCTCTAGATACATACTCAAAAGAACTGAAAGCAAGGTTTCAAAGAGGCATTTGTATACCCATGTTCATAGCCAGTATATTCATAATAGCTCAAAAGTGAAAGTAACCCAGTGTTCATTGAGAGATGAATGGATTAAGAAATGTGGCCTAAACATACAAGGGAATATTATTCAGCCTAAAAAAGGAAGGAAATGCTGACACATACTACACATAGGTCAACCTTGAGGATATTATGGTGAGTGAAATAAAAGGACAAATACTATATAATTCCATTTGTATGAGGTATACAGAGCAGTCAAATTCATAGAGACACACAGTATATAGAATGGTAGTTGCCAGAGACTGGGGAAAGGGGGAGAATAAGGAACTGTTATTTCATAGGTATACAGTTTCAGTTTTGTAAGATGAAAAGATTTCTATGTATGGATAGTGATGATGCTTACACAGCAATTTGAATGTACTTAATGTGAACTGTACACCTAAAAATGATTAAGATGGGAAATAATTTTATGTTATGTGTATTTTACCACAATTTTAAAAAAATAGGACTGGGGTGCCTGGGTGGCTCAGTTGGTTCAGCATCCAACTCTTGACTTCAGCTCAGGTCATGATCTCAGGCTCCTGAGACTGAGCCCCAAGTTGGGCTCTGTGCTCAGCGGGGAGTCTGCTTGAGACTCTCTCTCTCCCTCTGCTCCTCCCAGCCCCCACTCACATACTCTCTCTCTCTCCAGGAAAAAAAAAAGGATAGGACTTTACTATCCTTAGTTAGTTACTTGAGTAACTAACTTTAGAAGACAAAAGAAAAGGGATATCAAGAATGACTCTTGTGTTTTTGGTTTTTTAAGATTTTATTTATTTATTTGAGAAAGAGAGAGAGATCACAAGCAGGCAGAGAGAGGGGGAAGCAGGCTCCCCGCCAAGCAGAGAGCCTGATGCGGGGCTCAATCCCAGGACCTGAGATCATGACCTGAGCTGAAGGCAGAGGCTTTAACCCACTGAGCCACCCAGGTGCCCAGCTCTTATGTTTCTGATTTGAGGGAATAGGTGAAGGATGGTACCAATTACAAATTGATAAAAGGGAAACTGAGTTACAGGGAAAGATAACAGGCTCAGTTTTAGACATGATACATATGAGCAAAGTATGAGACATTCATGGAGAAGCTGTTCAGAAGATAGCTGGATGAACTGGTCTGAGGCTCAGAAGAGAGGTTTGCTGCAGAGCCACAGTTTATGAATCATCAGCCGACAGATGGTAGCTGGAATTAAGGTGGAAGAGAAATTGGGCAGTTGGGCAACACTAACTTTTCCTGAGTGAGTGGGGAAAGAAAAACTGCAAAGCAGATTGATTCAGGAATAGCCAGAGAGGAAGAAAGGAAAAAAACAAATGGAAAAATAAACAAAAACTATGTCATAATCAATGAAAAGGAAAGAGAAAACTTCCAGAAGGGATGAATCTGGAGCACCGAATGATATAGGGGTGTCAAATTAGGATGAAGGCTGACAAGAGTCCACTGGATTGAAGAACAAGGAGATTACTAGTAACCATAGTGAGAATAGTTACTAAGAATTCCTCTTAGAGACCTTTTCCAGCCATGGCAAAAAACTTATTAAGTGACCTGAGAAGTCTTTTCTGAATAGAGATCAATTTGACTATCAGAACGGGGTTTTTGGGGAGTAGTTGCAGGAATCAGAATCCATTTCTCAGGCTCATCTAAGATCCTGATCTCTATGGTGTCCAAGATATAGCCAAGTAGGCTGGAGCAGTAAAACCTCTAGCTCTGTAATGCAGAAAACTGGAGTGTCAGCTTTGCTATACAGTATGACCTTGGGAAAGCTGATCCCTAGTCACCTCATCTGGAAAATAGGGACTACCCCCCTAGACTTGTTATAAGAAATAAAAAAGAGGGAAATACTCCCACAAAAGTTCTTTGCAAAGAACAAACTAGTCAGTCTTAAAACCTCTATCAGATGATCTTCACAAAGGAGAAAGGAGGGTGAAGGGTGCAGAGTTCGGGTCACTGTAGAGACAGATATTATTTTTTAATCTCACTAACATAGCAGATTATTCATTATATCTGCAGGTTGTCAGCTTAATTATCAAGGTCCCCTAGCTGAAAAACTGTCAAATACAAATATGTTTCTTAAATTGTTTTTAAGGAAAAAAAATACTCTGGGAAAAAAAACCTGCAAATGACAGTGAAGTCTTTGAACATATCAATTTCCTAATTTTCCAACCTTGAAGGTCATGTGTTTTGTTAGGGTATTTAAAGTATTTCAACAGATATTTGCTGTTAGATGAAAGCAGGAAATTCTTTTGGGGCCCAGCACAAGAGAGGGGGAGAGCATGTGAGCTAGTATGGGCCAGTAGGGGATTGAGTAGTAGCCAGGAAAGGATATAGACAAGCAAGATTTTCAAGGATGAAACCTTGGTTGTTACTCTGTGGTAGAGAGACAATAGATACACAGACCCGAAATAGGGAGACCCAGCTCCAATATTTCCTGCAAAAACACTTCTCCATCTTCTCACCTATAAAACGATGGGATACTTTAAGAGGTCCATCTGTTCAGAATTCTTTCTAGTTGGGTTTTGGAAACTTCACTATAAGTCAGTGGCTGGCCCTGTTACATTTATGACTCTCAGCTGTCTTGTGAAGAATAAAGTCCTAATGCTTTTTTTTTCCCTTTTTTTCAGATGACATACTAAGACCTGAAAAGTTTAATAATTTATCTGACATCACATAGTTTTTAAGTGGCAGAATCTAAATAACTAACTCTTTACTCCACACTCCTTCCCCAGTAGAGATATACTTATTGTTGTGCACTGTAACATCTGTTAACTGTGCACCAACTATGAGTCGAGCATGGTACCTGAGACATCATAAACATTTTCATGGACCTGTGAACCAATCACCTGTATAGATCATTACCCCATTCTAGAGTTAAGGAAACTGAGATTGAGAAAAATTAAGTAACGTGCCAAGGTCCCACAGCTAATTAGAGGCAGAGCCTAGATTCCACCTCAGATCTGACAGACTCCAAAACCTGTCTTCTTTTCAGTACCTATTTGAGATCTCTGGTGATGCCTGGATGCTCTCATCATCAGAAGATTTAAAGAAAAGAAAAAAAGAAAAGAAGTGTGGAGAATACTTAGGTCTTGTCTACACTGCAAACTTCTGGCAGAGAAATGTCTCTGAGGCCTTTCAGAAAAAGAAATGCCCCATTCTGTAAACAGCTCTCTGACATAATAAATCTACATAAAGGGTATTCAAGTGTTCATTGTACTTACGATCTTTATTAACCAGCTAAGGCTGCCATAATAAAATACCACAAACTCAGTGGCTTAAACCATAGACATTCATTTCTCACTGTCTGGAGGATGGAAGTATGAGATCAGAATCCCAGCCCAACTGGGTCCTAGTGAGGGTTCTTTTCCTGCCTTGCTAACGGCAGCCCTCTTGGTGGGTCCCTACATGGCAGACAAAGAGCTCTGGTGTCTCTTCCTCTTCCTCTAAGGACACTAACCCCATCATGAGGGCCCCATTCTCATAACCTCAGCCAAACCTAATTACCTCAGAAAGGTTCCATCTTCAAATACCATCACATGGGGAATTAGAGCTTCAACATATGAATCTGGGAGGGACACAAACATTCAGTCGATTACACTATCTATGCTTTGAGTGTTTTAAAGTATGTGAACATATTCTCTAAATTCTCCTTTCCAAGATGCATAAGGAGCTAATTATAACCACTTCATAGGACTGTTGCAAGTATAAAAATATTATCTATAAAACACTGAGCTCAGTTTTTGGCACACAGTAAGCACTCAGCAAAGGAACTTTAAAAAGGAGAAGAGACGGGCGCCTGGGTGGCTCAGTGGGTTAAGGCCTCTGCCTTCGGCTCAGGTCATGATCTCAGGGTCCTGGGATCGAGCCCCACATCGGGCTCTCTGCTCAGCGGGGAGCCTGCTTCCCTCTCTCTGCCTGTCTCTCTGCCTACACGCGATCTCTCTGTCAAATAAATAAATAAAATCTTTAAAAAAAAAAAAAGGAGAAGAGACAATACTGTCAACTGGTTATAAGATAGCTGTTCGCTGGAATACACTGTATTGCTGTGATATTGTGATTTATAATAGGAAATCTACATTTGGTCTGTGTCTTCATTCCTGGAACAGAGCTCCTAAGACTCTTGGAATTTTCTAAGTGATAAGAGCCATAAAGATGTCTTGATATCCATAACAAACTCCTTTCATCCACACCTGAGTTTATGTTAATGAGATGACTTCTGGAAAGCAATGGGGGCTGGTTGCCAGGGAAACCAACAATGTGATGGGAGAGTTGGAACCTTCAGTCCTATCCAATCCCTGACTTATGGGGAGAGAGGGCCTGCAGGTTGAATCAACTGCCAATGGCTAGTGGTTTGATCAATCGTGCCTACGCAATGAAGTCTCCATAGAAGCAAAAAAGGGCAAGGTTTGGAGAGCTTCCAGGTTGGTGAACATATGGAGGTGTTAGGAGAATGGCACCCTTTGGAGCAGGCATGCTTCTTGCCCATTTCTACATTCCTTGCCCTGTGCATGGCTTCCATCTACCTATTCCTAAATTATATCCTTTGATAATAAGCCAGTAATCTAGGGAGTAAACTGGTTTCCTGTGTTCTGTGAGCCATTCTAGAAGATTATTTGAACCCAAAGCAGTGGTTGTGGGAACCTCTGATTTACGGGCTATCAGTCAGAAGCACAGGTAACAACATGGACTTGCAATTAGCATCAGAAGTGAGGACAGTCTTGTGGGACCAATGCTCAACCTGTGGAATCTGATGCTATTGCCAGGGAGATATATCAGAATTGAGTTGAACTATTAGGACACACTATTGGTATTGGAGAATTGCGTGGTGTGAGAAAAAGACCCACACATTAGAACTGGTGTTGGAATCATTAATTGTGAAGCTTTATTTTATTTCCCTCTCAGATTTCACAGAGAGTTTCAAATCAGGAGTTTTCCCAATGGCTCTGTTCCCTGTGGCCACTATCCCATTACATTTGAAGCAGATGAGGTTGCTTGGGTGGCTCAGTTGGGTAAGTGACTGCCTTCAGCTCAGGTCCTGATCCCAGGATCCTAGCATCGAGTCCCGCATCAGGCTCCCTGCTCCTTGAGGAGCCTGCTTCTTCCTCTCCCTCTGCCTTGCCGCTCCCCCTGCTTGTGCTCTCTCACTATCTCTCTGTCAA
>JAQQSY010000765.1:0-14853 GCA_028646535.1 Procyon lotor | reverse complement strand
GTGTAACAGTATAACTCCTTAAGGCAAGAACAGAGACAGGAACAGGAGAACATCGCTGCCAGAGCACGTTATCACATCCATTCTGGCAATGTTGTGTGCCTCAAAAAACAGTTTTACAGTTCTGTAAAGAGAAGCAAGAGAATGTTCACAACTTGGGTTGCTTGTGAAACAGACTCCAAGATGGCAGTCTTCTGAGGCGAGCTCTTGAGATGTCCTGGGGAAGGGAAGGAAAGGAAAGGAAGCAGTATTGGACTGAGGAAGAAGTTAAGCTTGTTAACTTCTGAAGATGGCGTGACCTTTAACAGATCTCCGAGTTGAGGCAAGAATACTGGTTGCAGACCACCCTGGGAAAGCGGTCTGATGTTTGGCAGGGTCCTTCCCTTTTGCTGAAGGAATGCCCAAAGGGGGCTGGCAATTTAAAGTTGTCTGCTGGCAGCACTCCTAGCAGATGGGGCAACAAATCCTTCATTCCTCAAGGGGGAGTGATGAATGGAATATAGTTTTATACTGGCAAAAGAATTTGAAATTTTCCTGACATCTGTTTCTCCTCCCTCTGCCTCTTCCAATCCATCCTGCATTTAGCTGCCAAACAAATCTTGACTCGTTTATAAAACTACAAGTTTTCCTCACTGCATTTTGAATGAAATTTTACTATTTAAATTCCGTTTTCTCTTTTTGTCTGCCCTTTGCTTTATTATAATAAATTTTTATTTCATTGTTATTTCCTCCAAAGAGACATTTATAAAAATGAATGTATCTGCTTACTCTTCCTGGAACACATGTGTTCATTTTAGATCTTCCATCTCTGCTCATGGCCTTGCCTTCACCTCAGACATTGTCTTCTCCATGTCTTTCCACCTCACTTTGGGTTTCATTTCTTCCTGATTCATTTCCTGCTAGCTTCCACTGATCTCGTTTTTGCTGGCCCCAAATGTACTTACATTATGTACTTCATCAGGTTTTTTTCTAGGTGACTAGAAACCAATCAGGAGAGCAATCGCTGTGCTTGTCTTTTTGTTTTATTTTGTTTTCTGTCACAGTTGCTATCACATTACTGGGGCCAGAGAGGAAACTTCAAAGTACTTGTTCTTATCTGACTGAACTATGTTCCTTATTTTCTAAGGTAACCGATAATGGCTTTGCCTTAGTGTGGTATTATTGCCCCTCTTCTGAAGCTCTAGACCACTTTATGTATTTCTTTTTTATAAAGCTTAGACATTTGTCTTTTAGTTATTTGCATACATGTCTTATTTCTTTCAATAATTTATAAGCAACTTTAAGGGGAGGCCATTGCTTACTTCCTCCTCTCCCCTTTCTTTTATCCTGAATGTCTAGTCCAGTGCTTCTCATGTAGGAGTCATCAAATGTTGTTCACAGAATGGTGTTACATTAATGGAATTTAAAACTGGCCATTGAGGGGGAAATGGAAGATGGTTCATTATTATGGGCTTGTTGCTTTCATCAGTTATTGCTCTACTGGAGGAAAGATACATTGTCACTATTATCATCAGGATTTGTTATTTTTCAATTTTTCAGAGCTTCAAGATTAATGCCAATTTTTCTTAAGTCCATCTTAAATATTTGCATAGACAAAGTCCATATCTCCTCCTGACTCTAATTAGGCCACCTAGTAGATTTGGTAATTGAAGCTCCGTGTTAATTAATACACCATTTCTTTTATTGACATTTCTCAAGTGATATCATATAAATCTTCCTATCCATAGATAGAAAGTATTAATTTAATATTTCTGTTCTTTTTTTTTTTTAAGATTTTATTTATTTATTTGACAGAGAGAGAGAGAGAGATCACAAACAGGCAGAGAAGCAGGCAGAGAGAGAGGGGGAAGCAGGCTCTCCGCCGAGCAGAGAGCCCGATGTGGGGCTCGATTCCAGGACCCTGAGATCATGACTTGAGCCAAAGGCAGGAGCTTTAACCCACTGAGCCATCCAGGCGCCCTATTTCTATTCTTTTTGCTAAACAGTGAAATTATTATCCTGAATTTTCCTCACAAACACAGTTTTCTTTTAACATCACCATTTAGTCAGAAAATTTGTTGTCCCTTACACTGCTAATGTGCTTTTCAAATTCATATATCTAAGGGCAGAGAAGATAAAATGAAAGATCATTCACTTTAAGAAATTCAGTTAGAGAAATGGAGACTTAGATTAAGTATTAAAATTAACTCATTTTCATCTTCTGATTATTGATGCATATTTTTCTATTTTAGCTATTTTACATATTCATTATATTAATAGACAAGTAGAGAAAAAACTCATATGTAATAGGAAGGTATTAGATACAGAAATTATAAAAAAGCAGGAAGAATAATTGAATTAATCATAGGCTCTATGACATTATGAAGTGTTTCCTTCACCTCTTTCCTAAACAGAATAGTCCCTGTTTTAATTATCCTATATATTAAAATGTATAGTTTGGAGATTCTGATTCTATATACAGTGCATTTTTTTACTTTAGATAAGAATATTCAGGATATTGCCACTTTAACTCAAACTGTTAAAAATGTTTCCAAGCTAACATCTAGGCAAACTGAGATTTCACTGTTCTATAAAAATAATAAGGAAAATAAGGACAAACAATGTGATCCGGTATGTATACATCTGAGCTCGCTCGATGGCAAAATTGGCCTTGATTATAATTTTTTACTACTTCTGGTAACCGTGACCTTTGCCATGTAACCTTATAGCGTTCTGTTCGAGACTTGGTCATTTGACTAGCTTTGGCCATGAGGTAGAAGTTTTATTATATCAATTCTTTTTTTTTTTTTTTTTCCATTATATCAATTCTAAGTCAAGGCCTCAAGAGGCCTTGAGTGTCCACTTGCTTTCTCATATTTCTTCCTTTGCTATGAGGGATGCCCTGGCTACTACTGGGGGATGAGAGATACGTGATTCGGAAGGAAGTATTCCAGTTTTTCCAGCTGATTAGTCTGTTGCTAACCAACAGATTCATGAGTAAACAAATGCTTATGGATGTACAACATGGAGCTTTCGTGAATGTTACCGGTCATTGTAGTGGCAAAAAAATAGTCTATCAGTGCTGTAGAGAAAGATTTGTATCAACTATTGCCATACAAAGAGATATTATTTCACTCCCAGGAAAACTAGTTACTATGGAGTGTTTGCAGTGGAGTATTGGACTATGTTTTTTTAAACTTCTAATATTTCATGTCTTTTAACATATATGCTCAACTTAAAAAGAGTGGAGACTCACTTATAAAATTTTACTGTAGATTCATAGGAGCTCTGTTCTTTAAGAGCTGAATAGTAATAGCTTTCTCCAGGCTCTCTCCAATTTTTTCTCTTCAAATTTTTTACTACTTATGAAATAATTGGGGAAACCTGTGTACATGCTTTCATATTTTAAGCTCACATATGAGGGTTTTTTTTTTTTTTTAATCCTAAGATAGACTCTAATCCCAGCATGAGGCCCAGCCTGGAACTTGAACTCACAACCTTGAGATCAAGACCTAAACCAGATCAAGAATTGGATACTTAACTGACTGAACCACTTAAGTCCCCTCATATTTCTTAATATTAAGAAATAGATAACATGTGTTTCATTTTTAAATGTGAAAATAACTTGAAAATTCATTAAAATAGTAATGAGTATTTCATATATTTATAAAATCAGTTTAAACTATATAGTTGAATAAAACACCTGCAAAAAAAAAACAACATATTTTGTCTAATACAACTTGCAGGATTTAATATTCCTGCAGAAAATATATTAACATTTTAAAGAAGGAGCATCGGAAGCTTATATTTTGGCTATTCGGAAGGCAGTCTTTAGATATAGGTCAGAATATCCATTTCTAATATAAAACTCTGTGCATGTGCATTTGTATTGATATTTATGCCTCTGTGTGTGTCTGTATAAAAAGAAGAAAGTTAACAGTTTAAGATATCTTCAAATAATGGTTAAAGGAAAATTTCCTGTAATCAGTATTTAAATGTATCCCTTTGTTTAGCATCCTAGAGTCTTTTAAGCCTTAGGTTAACCTACCTTCTTACAGGGGCGCTGGGTGGCTCAGTGGGTTAAAGCTTCTGCCTTCGGCTCAAGTCATGGTCTCAGGATCCTGGGATGGAGGTCTCAGGGTCCTGGAATCAAGCCCCACATTAGGGCTCTCTCCTCAGCAGGGATCCTGTTTCCCCCTCTCTCCTACTTGTGATCTCTCTCTCCCTCTGTCAAATAAATAAAATCTTTAAAAAAAAAAAATCTACCTTCTTAAAATTAGAGGTAAAATAAACAGGTGTGCCTGTAACTTTATGAAGTAGGAACATACTATGTGATTTCAGATTTGTTCTCAGATAAATTTTAAGGAAGGTCTATAAGAATATTCCATTGAAACTGTGCATGCTGACCTCTTCTAAAGTCTTTATATAACCTAGGACCTGGGTTGAAGACATCTGCTTGTTAAAGGACAAAAATAATGTTACTGTAGTTCCTTAAGCGATATAGGCTTTCAATGAGTTGTCCAGTTGAGCGACTCTGTACACCACAGGAAAAAGTAGATGATTAGATGCAAAAATAAGCAATTCAGGCCACTTAATACCAAGGAATTAAAAGAAGCGAGATGAAAACTTGTAGCGGTGTACTATTGCACGTCATATGAAAAGACAATTTAGCATGCCAGAAATCTGTGAATACATTTCTAAGTGTTTAGTATCTATGAACAGCTATGAGAGGGGAAGCTGCTTTGTATTATTAGTCTTTGCTGCCTTCACCAGTGACTGACTCCCCAAATTGTTTCAATTCAAATCCATGCAGGGCATTATGCCTATGTGTTGAAAGCCTAGGTTCAGACCAGATTGCCTTGGTCTGAATGTCAGCTCAAGTTGCTTTAATTTCTTTGTACTTCAGTTTTCTTGTCTGTGAAATGGAGTGAATAATGGTACTAACTTCACTCAGTTGATGTGGGGTTAATGTCAATCACATAAAAGCGTCTCGCATATACTAACGACTTTACAAATGTTAGCTATTTCATTCAGTTAATATGCCTTTCTTGAAGTCACTGGTATAAATCTTACCTACAAATGTACAAAGTTTATTTCCCTGCTCTACTTTTGAGCATTACCTAATTAATGTCTATACCCTAGGTGCCTTAATCCATTCACTGAATGAAGACACAATGACAAATGAGCATATATTGTTGGAATATTTATGCAATTTTAACATATTAGTTAAAGAGGTTTATTTTTTTATTTTTATTTTTTTTTAAAGATTTTATTTATTTATTTGACAGAACGAGAGATCACAAGTAGGCAGAGAGCAGGCAGAGGGAGAGGGGGAAGCAGGCTTCCTGCTGAGCAGAGAGCCCAATGCAGGCTCAATCCCAGGACCCTGAGATCGTGACCTGGGCCGAAGGCAGAGGCTTTAACCCACTGAGCCACCCAGGCACCTCTAGAGGTTTAGAATCTTTTAAAAGTTTCAGATAAATTTATAAGAGCTTCCCTTTTATGTTTTTCCAGTGAAGACTTAAGTTCTGGTATCCATCATGTTATTTTAACACTGGTTGGAATAAAATAGATTGATAGGAAAGATGAAGACAGATTTGATTATTCTTCAGACTTTTAAAATTTAAGCTTGTCATCAGTATCACTACTACCAATAATAGAAAAAATACACAGTGAACATTGTACTGTTTTGGGAGTGCCTAGGAAATTGGTGGAAATATTTTGAATGCTTCTGATTAATAGTTTATTTCTTAGAAGATAATTCTAAACAAATTTATTCCAACATCACTTTATAGTAATCTGGAACGTTCCGTTAAACATTGTGAAATTTAAATGTTAAATCATAGCAATTACTTCCTAAATATTTAGTGTTCTTTTAGGCTAAATGTTTAACATATATGGGCACCTGGGTGGCTCAGTGAGTTAAGTGTCTGCCTTTGGCTCAGGTCATGATCTCACGGTCCTGGGATTGAGTCCCTGCTCAGTGGGAAGCCTGCTTCTCCCTCTCCCTCTGTCTATAGCTCTGCCTACTTGTGCTCTCTCTTTCTCTCTGTCAAATAAACAAATAAAATCTTTTAAAAAAAGCAAAATACCATATAAATGAAGACAGTTGTTAAATGTGCTGAATATATACTTATGCATCTATTATTTTAGGTGCATTGTATAAGATATGTGCTTTGTTTAAGATCTAGAGTTCATTTTTACTATTATATTTTTTGCAGAAGCTTGCACTAAGTTACCCTTCATTGAGTGGCTTTAGAATATATACTAGTGGTTGCTCCATAATATCATTATACCATTTGTCTTTGGGAAATATCAAATTTATGAGGCCCTGCTTTATATGAACATATTTTATAATGTGGTTTGTAAGTGAAAACACTAATATTTAAAGAGCACTTTGTAAAATTTATATAATTTCACCTACCTAGCTTCATTTAAACTATAGTGTAAAGAGATGCCTGAAAGTACTCCCTTTTCTTTTAATGTTTATGCTTAGAACATTTTGAAATTGCATCATTTTAAAATGAACTCTAATCCTAACTGCCTTCTCCTCCTCTCCCACAGCATTGTTGGCAGTGTGTTTTGATGGTTCTCTAAGAATGCAAATTTGCTGGAATGTAGAGTATTTACCACAGAACACTGAAAAAGACAATCTTTGTATTGAACCTAGTTAACCTTTGTTTCCATACAATCTATTCACCAAGGAGAAAAGATCCTTTCATCTAATCATTCAATTTTGCATTCAGCAAATATTTGAATGCCTTCCATTCACTGAGTTAGGTTTGATAGTCTTCGCATTCGTGAAGCTGATGGTAGAGTGGTGGTTATAGATGTATGAAATCACATATAATTTGGTGTGACACATGCCATGATTTGTATGAGTGCCTTTTTTTTTTTAATTAAAAAGTTTGGTTTCCTGTCCCCCAGAGCTATTGGCATTGCCTTTAGTATTAATTACTATTAACATAAAAATTCCTGGTCCTGTAACTTCCTGATCATTTGTATAGTCAAGGGAGGACTGTCACACCAGACACATACTCTATGAGCAAATGATAAATGATAGATAATTTTGCAGTTCTCTCTAAAGCAGTTACCCTTACATCAAACACTAAAATGCAAATCAACTGCATATCTGTTCTTTTTCTCTGTCAGAACAACATTTTCTTGAGGATTACTGTATCTACATTTCAACAATTCACAAGTAGCTGAAATCATGTAGCATCTCTAATTAAATTCCAAAATTCCATACCATGTGGAGAATTACTTGCCCGTGGTGGTAGTCAGAACAGTGTCAAGTTCATGAGCTGGAGCATACAAATACAACTTTGAAGTTAAATTTCACATCAGGAAGTGCTTGGGAAATGTGTTGCCATGCAGTCTAAATATATCAAATTATCAGCTAACTTTCTGTGTTACTGAGGAAGAAATGCTTTGCAATCCCATCAATAAAGTAGAATATGCAATCCATATGCAGTACACTAACAGAATACAGATTTTTGCATTGGATAAGAATCAATACACTACTAATATCTGGCCTATGATATTAGATTGCTTTTGACTCCCTGAATATTTGCATCTTGCTCTGTCCCTGCTGGATTTGATAGAATCAATTGCCATAGTTTTTACCTTGATAAAATGTAAAATAGCATTCCTGTTCTATGCTAGAGGATGTCAGTGCTCAGGAGATCATAGTTAGGCAATTGCTTTTATTCTAAGTAGAGATTTTACGTATATTTATTTTTTACTATAATTGTTACAAATATTTTTTTTTTCCAGTTAGTGGCTTGTGTTTTCATTTTCTTTGTAGTATCTATTGAGGGGAGTTCCTAATTTGTGTCAAAATGTTTATTTACTCTTTGTTTCAGTGCTCATGCTTTATGTATACCCCTCTGTTCCCAAAATCGAATATGAAAATCTGTACTTTAAAAAAACTTTCCTTTCTAATTAATGAATTTACCTATTGATATAAAATTTTATAAATGTCATATCATAGGTTTTAGTTTTTTTATATCAATATTCACTTGTCCCATCACTATTTATTAAATAATCCATCTTTTCTACGAAGACTTGTAATGATTCCTCTGTCATATATTAAGGTTACATATGTGTAGGTATTGGTCTTAGCTTCCTGTCCTGTAGTATTTATTTATTTCTCCATCACCATGTCAGTATTCTACCATTTACTCTCTTAATGTCTTCCTTTTGTAAGATTTTTATTTCTGCTAAGTCAAATATATACTCACCACCATTGTTTTTTTTTTTTGATCCTAAATGTATTGAATATTCTTTGGACTTTTGAATTCCATTTAAATTTTAGTTGACCATGTCAGGTCAATGAAAATTTTGTTGGGATGTAGCTTGGAATTGCAATGATTCTTCATGTAATTTGGGAAACATTGACATCTTTATAAATTGGTACAATATCTATAAAAGTATTGTTTTATATACTGTCTTAATATCTTTGAATTAAAAGTTTTATAATTTTCTTCTTTCTTTTGCATATTTATTCCTATGGAAGTATTTTTGTTCTTTGTTGCTGTTTTAAATTGATAATACATAATACTATCTTAAATTCTAGAAATTGCATTTTCTATCACTGATATAAATAGGATGTATTTCATTTTTTGATCTTACAGATAATCACACTGGTCATATCTACTGATTCCAATAATTTTCATAAGTTATTTGAAGTTTTCCAAATAGATGTTACTATCTACAAATGATAACAAATTTGTTTTTCCATTCTAATTTTTACCTTTTTTTTCATTTGTCAAGTTGTGCTGACTAGAACCTCTGATACTATATTGAATAGAAGTGATAACAGTGTGATTTCAATAGATTTATACCTCTTATTATTTGGTTAGTATTTTTTTTAATGAAAATCTGTGGTTTCAACTGAAAAGATTAGTATATTCACACTTATTTAGATTATTGACATATTTTATTTAATACTGGATCTTGATTTACTAATACTTAATGATTTTTGTGTCTTTGTGAGTAATAGTAGCATAGTTTCTTATAATTTTTTATCTGCTTTTGCTGCTAGGGTAGTGCTGGTCTCACAAAATGATTGGGATGTGTTTTGAAGTTTTCCAACTATTATCCTATTATTGATTTTTAGTTTAATTCTGTTGTCATTTGAGGATATACTTATATGATGTCTATTCTTTTGAATTTGTTAATATGTGTTTTATGGCCAAGAATATTGCTTATCTTGGTGAATGTTCCATGTGAGCTTGAAAGTATTGAGTATTGTGCTGTTGTTGGATGGAGTATTCTAAAAATGTCGAGTAGATCATGTTGATTGATAATGTTACTTAGGTCATCTATATTCTCACTGATTTTTTTGTCTGGTTAACCTACCAATTAGGGAAAGAGGGGTGTTGAATTCTTCAACTTTAATAGTAAATTCTTCTATCAGTTTTGTATCATGCATTTTGACATTTTTGTAGTTAAGTTATATTAGGATATATTTATGATTATATTTCTTTTTAAAGAATTGACTTTATTATTTTGTAATCCTTCTCTGTCACAGTGTTCCTGGTTTTGAAAAGTGCTTTGCCTGAGATTAATGTAGTTACTACAGCCTTCTTTAGATTATGTTAGCATGATTTATTTTTTTACCACCCTGTTATTGTTAACCTGAAATGATATGTATACATGATATGTAAAGTGGGTTTCTTTTAGACAACATACAGTTGTATTTTCTTTTTAATTCACTCAGACAGTCTCTGTGCTTGAACTGGTATTTAGAATCTCATATTTATATGATTTAAGTATGATTATACTCATGTAAGGTGATTGTTGGTATCCTTGGATTACTATCCACTGTTTGTAAAAGTTTAAATTTTTAAATTCATTTCATGCATTTTTATTATTTCTTCCTCTTTTCTACTTTCTCTGGTTTTAAATGAGCATTTTATATTATTTCATTTTGTCTTCTCTTTTAGTATATGAATTAGGCTTCTTTTTAGTGGTTGACATAAAATTACAATATACATTTTTCATTTCCTACAATTCCCCAGTCTTACCTCAGCACTATTCCAACCTTTGTCTGAGATAGAAGGTGGAAAGGATAGGATACTCTTCAGTGTGTTTTCTTTCCAAGTTCTAGAGGTTGGAAATTCTAGAGGTTACCAAGTTCTAGAGGCTTCTGAAGGTTGCAGGTAGGATTTAGAGCAACACTGAGTCTCACTCATTTTCATTAGGACCTACTCTTTGTTTCTTTTGCAGCTGTCTTATGAAGATTTTGAATGAAGGTTTTTATCAATTTTATTGTTTGATTTCTGCTCTTGAAATTTTTGCTGGTGTTTATTGTGCTACTTGATTTTGTTAGACATTAAGTGGACATGACATTGTGATATAGGTTGATTTTGACACTTAGATATCTAGATGAATAAAATTTTACTGAATTTATTATGCAATAAAAATATTCCTTTATATATATATATAAAAGTGCCTTTTTTTAAAACTGAAATGCTTACTTGATAATATTTTCAAATTGTATAAATCCACATAATTATCTTACTCTTATCTTAATGATAGGATTATAGGCATAACACATCTTTTTAGGTGGTTCTCTCTTCTCCATTCTGTGTCTTTAGTAATACAGTAACCAACTTCTCTTACTTAGATTAGAACCACTGTAATGATTTATTCATCTAATGTCAATTACCCTCATATTTTAAGCAAAAACCACATCTACAATTGCAACCTGTATCACATGTCTCTTCTCTTATTTGCTGCTGCTGTTCTAAGCCAGACCCCCACCTTTTCTGATGTTAACATCTTTAAAGTGTCCTATTAAAGTGAAGGGTGGCAAAATATACCACCTCAAAATATGCCCCTTTGGCATAAGGATTATTTTGAGCTAAAGGTACTTCAACAACAGCAGGTATAAGAAGAGTGTACTGACCTCCTCTTTTCTTCCTGAAAGCAGGAGATAAAACTCCCATGTGAAAGATGTTCTCCTTATACAAGGATGAAAGAACATTCTTATCACCAGAGACAGGAATAGAGAATGAGAGAATTCTGTACAAACAAATCTCGTTAAAATAACTCTTCTCTTCCTTTAGCTTTTCATATATTTTAGTAACTTTTCCACAACTGCCTCCCTTTGTTCAACCTAATATAAAAGCATTTAGGTTTTACCACTTCTTTGGAAAATTCATTTCCTTGTGAAGTCTCTTGTGTCACTGAAAACATACATAAGATAAATTTGTATGCTTCTCTCCTGTTAATCTCTTATGTCAATTTAATCCTCAGGCCCAGCTGAAGACCCTTATAGACTATAGGTAAAATTTTGCCTACTGTGCAAAAATAAGGGCTTTTTAAAGGATCCTGCTATTACATCTCTGTTATATATCTAGGCCATCATTTTTATAGCTGGTGTGTAATTTTATTTCTCAAAAAGAAAAAAAAATGAAGTCTTATTTAGTCTGTATAAATTCAAATAAATTATCATGAATTTAAAATTTTTTAATTATTTAGGATCCACTGACCTAACCTATGTGCATGTACTTCTATCCCCTAACCTCTAGTCGTTAATCAGTGCACCCATGTCCTAAACCTCTATGAGCCTGCTTTCTTTTCTTTCCTCTCCTCTCCCCTTAGAAGTCTAGATGAATAAAATTTTACTGAATTTATTATGCAATAAAATATACTTAGTGCCTTTTTTTTTTTTTACTGAAATGGTTACCTGAAAATATTTTCAAATTGTAAAAATCCGCATAATTATCTTATTCTTATCATCCCCTCTTCCCCCCCTCCTCTGCTCTCCTTTCAAGATTTTATTTATTTATTTGGGAGAGGGCAGGAGCAGAGGGAGAGAGACAAGCAGATTTCGTGCTGAGTGTGGGGCCACATGTGGGTCTCCATCCCACAACCCTGAGATTATGACCTGAACTAAAACCAAGATTCAGTTGCTTAACTGACTGAACCACCCAGATTCCTCCACTAAGAGCTTTCTTTTATCTATGTCTTTGCCTATGCTCCCCTTTTAGCCTATGATATCAGTTTAATTAAAGTATGAAATATTCTTCTGACTAATATTCATATTTTTATCTCTATCCAATCAAATGAAGGGTAGAGATATCAATGCAAATAAGGTTAGCAATATGAAGAAAAATCAGTTTCATTGCCAATAGTGTAGTAAGTAGGCATTATCTTAGCTTATTACTGCACAGTTGGAGTTTATGGTGCTTTAATGAAGGATGAAGAAATAGAATTGAGTAGAACATCATCAAATAGGTTCATAAAGACAATAACATTAAAGACTGATATTAAATACATTTATGTCTTTGTACAAGAACAGATATTAATATGTAACATCATCTTTGAATTGCATGTTTAAATAGAATGTGCTTTGGAAATAATACAGTTTAGTAAATACATAAAATGTTGAATTTGTTACAAAGGTACGTATATATGATCACATAAAGGAAAAAATTAACTTTTGGAAAAAAGTATTTGAAACATAGGAAAATGTTTTGAGTATCAGTTGTCAAACGACTGAGAAGTGTTTAAGGAAAACTTTCCTTTGTGGAGGTATAAAATAAGATGCTAGAAGAAGTTAAACATGCTGTAATTCTTTTTTTTTTTTTAATTCAAGTTAGTTAACATATAGTGTATTACTATCTTCAGGATAGAATTTAGTGATTCATCAGTAGCTTATAACACCCAGTGCTCATTACATTGAATGTCCTCCTTAATGCCCTTCACCCAATTACCCCATCTCCCCACCCACTTCCCCTCCAACAACCTTCCATTTGTTCCCTGTAGTTAAGAGTAGGTGCTTTAGTTTTAATTTTCTTGGTGAATAGCATGAAAAATGACAACTAGAGGGTTTTTTCCACCTCTATGAATGTTTGCCTAACTTTATTTTATTGTGATCTCTGGTGATATTTATAAACATTAGATGGGTAAGATAGCAATTGAGAAGATATGTGTATATGTACACACACACACACACACACACACACACACACTATTGCAAGTCACTTGAAGTAATTATAAACTAAGAAAAAATATTTTTCTTAGAAATAAGAAGGGGGGGTGCCTGGGTGACTCAGTTAAGCAACTGGCTCTTGCTTTTGGCTCAGGTCATGATCCCCATATTGGGCCCTGTGTGCAGCTCAGAGTTTGCTTTATGTTCTTTCTCCCTCTCCTAGCTCACACACACACATACACACACTCTCTTCTCAAACAAATAAATAAAATCTTAAAAAAAAAAGAAGAAAAGGATTTTCCATGACTATGGTAAAAGATTAATTGGGTGTATTCAATTTTGTAAGATTTTACAGTTACACTCATAAACCACCTCCTTTGTAAGGGGTAAATATTGAATGAAGACATTTTCTAATCAGAATTAAAAATAAGTTATGACTTGTATCTGGAATCCCCATGATAGTATTCATCCCACATGCCCATTTCAGTTTTCTGCTCTGGGACAGAAGCTCCATGGGAAAGGAGAATGCAAGATCAAGAAACATGAAAAGTCAGTCAAGTCACTTGGACGTCTATAACATTCTACTCAACTAAAGCACTTTTATTTTATAAAATGATATATATTTTCACTTCTTTAGAGAAAGTGTGCCATGTCCTGCTTTAAGATAAATTATGACAAAGAAGATTTGACTGGCAGAAACTTCATAGGTTCATTGAGCCATATAGTCCTAACCTATGACATAAGTTATAATGGCTTGGTCCAAACATGAGTCAGACAGTGAGGAATTCACAAAAATTTTTGAGCTCTAGTATATGTAAACTTTACTGAAATCTATCCCATGTCCTCATTTTCACTCCAATAATACCTTAACCATATGTGCCAAATAGAATACAAAATGACAGAAATGTTACATTCTCAAGACAAGTATTTGTGAATTTGTGAACTGAAGAGTTTTTATAATGACCTCGCCTTTTTTTTTTTTTAATTTTATTTATTTATTTGACAGAAAGAGATCACAAGTAGGCAGAGAGGCAGGCAGAGAGAGAGGGGGAGGGAAGCAGGCTCCCTGCTGAGCAGAAAGCCTGGTGTGGGGCTCAATTCCAGGACCCTGAGATCAGGACCTGAGAACAGGACCTGAGCTGAAGGCAGAGGCTTAACCCACTGAGCCACTCGGGCACCCCAATGACCTCTCCTTTCTTTCCCTTCCTTTGCATCCTATTGGAGTACCACATCTAAGAAACCAATCTCCAGTCTGGACTGGACACTCAGCTCCAGAATCATACTTTCAACATGGCTATGGAGATTAGGATAAAGCATGTATCCTTAATCTGTTTGAAGTAAAAATGTGAATTCTTCCAGATTGAATTCTTAGAGCTAATATGTGTAATAAAATGTGAATTCTCTTAAAAATTTGGATGCTTGCCAAACATCAAAAAAATGCCAGGATGTGTGAAAAGGGTAGACTGGGAACTCTCAAGACAAAAGGCAATAATACAAAATTTAAAATGCTGACAGCATGTTCTACTTCATAATGTGAAAGTTTCTTAAATTTTTGAATATATAAAATTAAGGACAGTAGTAGGGGAAATTTATATTAGAAAAAGGTGAATTGATTTGCCTGAGGTATCTTAAGTTCAAAAAAAGAAATGAACTCTCTAAACAACCAATCTCATGCTCAATTCAGTCTGTCATGCTTGGGAGTAGGAGCTGATATGTAACTCAAGGTCATTGAAAATTTCAGGGTAGGTGTCTCATGAAACAATTTTAATGAAATGAGCTTTTCCAGTACACTCACAGTCGTGTAATAGCATTTTCTTTTGATCTTTAATTCATTTATTTCACTTTCTCCTGAGTTGATTTAAAGTAGAATTTTAATAGTTAGTTGCAAGCTCTTTGAGATAACTCTTCATTACCTAATTTTGTATTCTCTG
>JAQQSY010000764.1:0-14854 GCA_028646535.1 Procyon lotor | reverse complement strand
ATAGATAGACTTGATGATGTTGAGGAATGTTCCTTCTATCCCTATACTTTGTAGAGTTTTGATCAGGAACGGATGCTGAATTTTGTCAAACGCTTTTTCTGCATCAATTGAGAGGACCATGTGGTTCTTCTCTCTTCTCTTATTGGTCTATTCTATCACATGGATTAATTTGCAAATGTTGAACCACCCTTGCATCCCAGGGATAAATCCCACTTGCTCATGGTGAATAACCTTCTTAATGTGCTGTTGGATCCTAGTAGCTAGGATCTTGTTGAGAATCTTGGCATCCATATTCATCAGGGATATTAGTCTAAATGAAATAATTTAGAAACAGTGCTTAACATGGGGTCTGGTTGCCTGACTGTGATATTCTGATTTGTAATAAATATGTATTTAGTCTTTACCCCAGTTGTTTCTGGCACAACTCTGCTAAAACCCTTAGAATTTCCTGAGTGATAAAGCTGTCCTACTATTCATAACAAACCTCTTTCAACCACATCTGAGTTTATGTCAATGCAGCGACTTCTGGAAAGCTCCTGAGGATGGGGCTGGTTGCCACAGAGCAGTCCTGTGATTAGAGGATTGGAACTTTCTGTCCAACCCCCTGATTTTCAGGGAGATGAGAGGGGCTGGAAATCAAGTTCAATTGCCAATGGCCAATGATGCAATCAATCATGCCTATGTAATGAAACCTTTAGAAAAACCCAAAAGGTTGGGGTTCTGAGAGCTTCCTTCCCTGTTTATGAACACAGGGAGATTTGGGGAGAACCTCCATGCAAGCTCCACACCCCTATCCTGTTACCTTGTTCTATGTATCCCTTCCTCTCGCTATGAAATTGTGCCCTTTAATACCCTTTGTAACCTGTAATGTAGTAAGTAATTTTCCTGAGTCCTGTGAGCCATCCAGCAAATGAATGAAATGCAGGGAGGGGATCTTGGGAACCTCTGATGTCTAGCCTGTTGGCCAGAAGCACAAGTGAGAACTTGGACTCATGACTAGCCTCTGAAGTGAAGAGCAGTCTTGTGGGACTCAGCCTTTCACCTGTGGGATCCAATGCCATCTCCAGGTAGACAGTGACAGAACTGAGTTGAATCGTAGGACACCCAGCTGGTATCAGAGAATTGCTTGCTGTGGGGAAAACAGTCATCACATTGGAGTCAAGGGCAGAGTTGTCCTGACCTTAATAAGTGCCCCATGATTGGCTTCTCTGCTGAGGACAATAAAGTACACTGGTCCACTGTTATTCAAATGTATTTTAGTGAAAAATGAAAACGGCCAGTCAATTGGATTAAAATGTTCTGGCCCCTTGTGTTTTGGAATTATAACCATACTGTTTTTCAAAAGGACAGTGGGGGAGAATCCCTCTGTTTACTTTAGGAGCTGTCTCTTGCCCTTCTCAGGTGGCTTGTGCATTGGTCTAGTGATAAATCTGTCCAGGATGCCGAGTAAACAACTGCTTGCCTCCAGTTGGATTTTCAATTACACCAGATATGTAATCTGATGTCTGGGAGCCCCAGGCTGCTGAGGACAGTGTCGTCTTTGTGGGGTTATTTAAAGGAGATCTCTGTTTACCTGCTCCCCAAATGTCCCGGGCTCACATATTTTTTGCAGTCTGACATGTTTCCTTTCAATCCCAAAGGCTTTCTGTGTTCAAAGCTCCTTATCTATTATAATGCAAATGTCCCTGGGAAAAAAATGATAGCTCTTTATCAACTAATATTTCAAGGACAACCATAACAACAAATGCCAAAGACAATTTCTTAGGAGCCCAGGATATAGGAGGGGCGTATATAGAAAGGGAGGGAAGTGTGCGGGGAAAGGAGAGGAAGACAGTGGATTATCTCCAAAAGTGGAGACAAAAGACAAGGATGGGTTTTGCAAATAAGCCAAGGCTCAGATTTCCTCAGAGCCAAAGTCTGTTACCCTCCGTTTTGCTTCCTCACTTGTAAAGTGAGCATAACATTATGTGCCTTATGGAGTGGTTTTAAAGATTAAATGAGGCAATGTGCCGATCTCGCTTGTCCTACCCAACGGAAGGAAGTGATGACCAGGAGCTCCACCTCTGGGCCCTCGGGGTCTGACGGACCCATATGCAAGGTCTCGTCAACCATCTGCTGATAATGTGACCTCAGGCATTGCTGCTTGGTTCCCTCCAAGTAAAACGGAACAGGTCTTTCCTGCTGGCCTACTCATGAAGAAGGAAATGTATGAGGCACATTTGTTAACGTCTGGTTATACAAATCTATACAAATCATTCAAGTCTACTGTGGTATGTTGACCATCTAAAGAAAGGGCCCATCTAATGAGACTAGGTAAATGACTTATTAACTGAAACATAAATAGCCCCAACGATAACTTGTTATTAGCCAGAAATAAGTTTGTCTATGGTCATTGAAATTAAAATACTACTTTTCTTTCTTTTTTTTTAAAGATTTTATTTATTTGACACAGAGAGAGAGATCGCAAGTAGGCAGAGAGGCAGGCAGAGAGTTAGGGGGAAGCAGGCTCTCCGTTGAGCAGAGAGCCCAATGCGGGGCTCAATCCCAGGACCCTGAGATCATGACCTGAGCTGGAAGCAGAGGTTTAAGCCACTGAGCCACTCAGGCCCCAAATTATTACTTTTCTTATAGCTACTCTGAAAAAGACTACTGAAGAAATGTGACATATCATAATAAAGGGGATAGGTAAAAATGAAGGTAGAATGAGAGGTTCAAGTTTCCTGTTGTCAGACTCCAGGCCCCCGCCCCACACCCCCCAGCCCTGAAGTTGCCCCTGCTGCTTCATTTATTTCTTAGTGGAACGCCTTTTTCTGTCCCAGCCACAAGATGTCAGCCTAAGCTTAGTCATTTCTGTATTTTCATTTCTGTACTTTTCCAGGTCACATACCAATATCTTCATCCTTTCCCTTCCTCTTGTTTTCTTTACGGACTCTGAGCTTTATGGACAGGTGTGCTCTTTGGCGCGTGGGCACTAACCAATCACAACTGATTGCCTTGAGTTCTAGCAATTTCAGAAGGGTCTCTGCTAAGAGGAGTGTCCATCCTCTGGAGTTGCTGCTTTTGTTTTTCACCGCGGCCTCCAGGCCTGGGAGGACACTGACCCTTTGCCCTTTGTGTATCCACTGGCATTTCCTGAGTAAGGATAGGAAACCAGTGCCTCTGATTTCAGAGGGGACGCCCTCTACCTGTCTCCCACCCGTGCATAAAGGCTTGGCAGCTCAGTTCCTTCATGGACAAAAATGCTTTCTGATTGACAGCCTGTCCCCCCAAGGTGGCAGCAGAACCTTCCCTCATGGGTGTGAGATGACCTGCCGTAGCTCCCAAGAACCACCTCCTTACCACACAACAGAGAAGGGTGGGGGGAAGGTGGCTTTTCTTTCTTTCTTTGTGGATTTCTGTGAGCCCCCTCCAGCCCCCCCGCAAAAAAAAAAAAAAAAAAATCTCTTCCAGACACCTTCCAGCAGATGTAGGTGTGCAGCTCACTGGCCCGTGTCCCGGAAATGGTCACCAGCCAGAAGACTGGGGGCCCCATGATTGGTTTCGGTTGGTTAGACCCATTCTCTAGCTCTGGGGAGGGTTTACCGTCTTTAAGTACAAGACTCATACCAGGGATCCATATTCCTGAGCTGAATTCTAGAGCCGGAGGTGATGAATCTGAAGTCAGGACACGGTCCTCTCTCCCAGGGACCGGGTAAGTAGCTGCCCAGGGAGGTCTGCAATATGCTGGAGGTTCCCCGAAGCGGAGTCAAGAAATCACCAACCGTGACAATGTATAAAGAAACTGTTGCCCTTTGCTGGAGTAAAGGGGGAAAGAAACACGCTGCTGTGACCTGCCAGGACCCTGACATCAAGAGGCCCCCGGGGGGTCAGCGCAGGGAGCACTGGGTCGGGTGTCAGGAGCTTGGGACCTGGGACTTACCCTGTTCATGCTGTCTGAGATCTTGAGATCAGGTGGTCAGGTGTCAGGAGCTTGGGACCAGGGACTTGCCCTGTTCATGCTGTCTGAGATCTTGAGATCTGAGATCTCCAGAGAGCATCTGCTCTCTGGGTCTGTTTCCTTAGGAGAAATGCAGCCCGTTCCAGAAGGGGCAGCCTTGCAGGGAATCAGCCTGGGCTACTGCCCCTCCTTGGGAACAGGTGGGCCTGTTTGTTGGTCTCTGTCTGTACCCTTAAGCTATGGAGTCATGGTAACCTGTGATTTCCAACCAACTGATCTTCTCTGTTTGTGTAAATATTGGGCACCACTATCAGCAAACAGATGTATATGTTCCCTTTCCTATAGCTGACCGGTGGGGACAAACTACCCAGACAAAGGTAGGAATTCCTGAGGAAGTGGACCTGGAAGGGGACACGAACTGTGAGGCCATTGATGTGTAGGCCTATAAAATGGGAGACAAGTTGACATATTGTTCACCGACAGGGGTATGTAATAAGATATTCAAATACCAAGTCACGTCGTGCTCCGCCTTCAAGATCAAGGTCAACTCTGGGGAAAGGATACAGGAATGGCAATTGGATTTTGGTTATATGTGTTATGATTTTTCTTTTAAATAGCACTTTTTTTTTTTAAGAGAAACACCAGTTTCTGGGGATGCTGATGCTACATGAACAGTCACTACCCCTTTGCTTTGGTCCAGCCCCTGCTGGGGGCCCAGGGTCTCAGAAACACTAAAAGCCACAAAGAACCAGGTGTCCTGCAGACTCTAGGAACCAACCCCATTGCAACTTCCATGGGTGGAGAAGGATATTAATTGCATAAGACTTGACAGGGAGCCGTCCAGCTTCCCCTGGGACCAAGTAGATAAGTCCATGAGAAACTCCGTTATATTCAGAGGAATTTCAGGCTCCACCAGGAACAAGTCAGGCGTGTGAGTCACCCTTTGCTCTTATCCCATAGCTTTGTGCAAAAAAAAAAAAAAGTCACATTTTGAAGGCGCGTCCGCCAAGGCTGGACAGTACAATTTTCTGCACCACTCACTGCCCTCACCCTGTTCTGTCTCTTCCCAAGAGGGGAATTCAAGAAGAGATGATGAATGAAAAGAGGAATCTATGGGAAAGGACAGGAATTGGACCAGTGTGTGCTGGCACCCAGATCTGGTGTGCAGGAGCAGGGACCCAAATTTGGACCCAAATGCCCCAGTGCCTAGCTCCGTACTCCCCTCCTAGCTCAGAGACTGGGGTCAGATTTCCTCAGTATCTGTGTAGCTCAGTCTCCCTCTTAAGCACCAATGTTAATAATAGTACCTACTTCTGGGTTGTGAGGTTAAAGTCACAAAGGATTCAGGAAGTGCACAGCACAGGGAGTTCTTACTTTATGTTAGTTCTTATGATTTTTACTATGATTAATAACTACTCTGATTTTTGAGCAGATGATTTCTCTGAGCCTCGGGGGTGCTCCTAGACCTCAAAGCACTATTCTAAGGCCCAAAGAGATAGTGAGTAAAGATTTTACAAGGACTTCCTACTGCAAAGTTGTAATGAAACCCAGACCTTCACCTGAGTCCCATTGGCACAGGTAAGGCATTTCCAACCTAATCTCTGCATCAGAATCACATGAGGATTTTATAAATAAAAAATATTTTTAATAGAATGACACAATCATAATATTCTAAATAGTTCATGTTAACTATTTACACAACAAAGGGAAATAAAATAAGCATTCAGTTTATTGAAATAAAATAAGTTCAATCAGTGGAGGTTACAACTTGACCTGGTGACTTGGAGTCATCCTCTTTGGTGATAGTTTTATTTTCTTAAAACCAGTCCTTGGAAGTGTGTCTAACCAGGTACCCAAGGATGTACCCTCAGCAGAGTTCTTTATTCTACACTGCCAATGTCCTCCTGTCAAAGACCATCAGGAACAGACCTGATGAACAAGTTGAATTTATTTCTCATTGAAATGAGGGACAAGGGGCGCCTGGGTGGCTCAGTGGGTTAAAGCCTCTACCTTCAGCTCAGGTCATGATCTCAGGGTCCTGGGATTGAACCCCATATTGGGCTCTCTGCTCGGCGGGGAGCCTGCTTCCCCCTCTCTCTCTGTCTGCCTCTCTGCCTACTTGTGATCTCTCTCTCTCCATCAAATAAATAAATAAAATCTTTAAAAGGAAGGAAGGAAGGAAGGAAGGAAGGAAAGAAGGAAGGAAGGAAGGAAGGAAGGAAGGAAGGAAGGAAGGAAGGAAGGAAGGAAGGAAGGAAGGGAGAAAGAGAAAGAAAGAAAGAAAGAAAGAAAGAAAGGAAGGAAGGAAGGAAGGAAGGAAGGAAGGAAGGAAGGAAGGAAGGAAGGAAGGAAGGAAGGAAGGAAGGAAGGGACAACACCAGGGGGAAATTTGGAGTCTCTCAGTAAGAGCATAGTACAGTGGACAAAATAGGATTTGGGGCCTGAGTTGGGTACTTCAGGGGCAGGTTTGAGGAATCAGATCTTTGTTCTGCAATGGATGCTGGCAGGAAGTAAAGTCAAATCTATGACTGAATAGCTTAAAAAATCTTATGTACAATTTGGGAGAATGTGAGGCTAACACTATGATTGGTAAAGCAACTGTTAAACATATTTACCAGGAGGAGTCTTCGCTCGGTTTTGTGGCTTGGACTATGTCCGTGTTTTGGACTGCATTCAGACATGACTTACAGAGTGGTTTTCTTTTTGCCTTGAGTTGCAACGTGGCCTTCTCTAATGTTGGCGTTGTGTGAAATTGTTTCTACTGAACAGGAGAGTGTCATGTCCTAGCTGTGAGGGCCACGTCTGCTCCTGGCAGCACTGAGCCTAACAGATGGTGCCAGGTCAGTCCCCAGATGTCAGGGGCTGCGTCTCTCTTTCTCGGTCCCTCTTTCAGCCAGGGCCAGACGGTCAGGTTTCAGGACATAAGTTGATAATCTTCACTGTCGTTGAGACATTGCTGGTCAGATGTTTGCCCAGAGCCTGCTGCCTGTAGGGAATCTCTTCTGCTGTTTTGTTTCAGGATGAGTCATTGTATCATCTGACACGGTCATGACTTCCCAGGAGCATTAAAGACTCTGGGTGGGACATACCAGTTGATTGCATTGCATTGCTGTTGCAGTTACCAGAAACAGAAATGGCGATTAGTCCTTTCAACAGGCCTGTGCACAGGGACCTAAGTATCAAACTGAGGCCAGAAAACTCATCCTGGAATCCAGCAAGGTTGGTGGTGGAGAGCTGGGTACCTTTACTTTCAGCCTAACCGTAGGCTATGTCATTGCCTGGAATATGTAGGAGCAGCAAGAAGTGTTGGCTACTGTACAAATCCTCTAGTAGCTAGTGAAGAGAAAATTCCCGTCTTTGTGATTATCCATGATTCTGACTAATAAACTTCAACTGGTTTGTAGGGTTTTGAGAGAACAAATTATGTAACTCATGCCATCTGCTAGTGTCAAAAGTACGTTTTGGACTTGATGCAACTTTTCCAGTTGCATTACCCCTACTGTGGGGGTTGCCATTCAAATATCACGCATGAAAAAGTCACTTACACCTCTTAGAGTTCTCCCAAGTAGATTCTGTTTGCCTCTTTCTGGAGGTTTCTGGATATTTTTTCGTTCAGAGAAACATGATCTCTTGGAGGGATAGTAGTTTCAGATATATGAAAGTCTGTAACAATTACTCTGAATATGCAAGATTAGTATACGGTGGTCAATACACACTAAGTTATCTTTGTAGTTAGGATAAGTCTGTTGGCCCCATAAGCAACATATCCTAATGGGACATGAACTGTATTGGGATTATAAGTATTATTTTGCAGTGCTATTGACCAAATACTCAATTCCCCAAGGAATTCATCAGTTCCTGCAAAGCAGCCAAGAATGTATTTGACTATTGGACCAAACTCAGTCCAACATTAGTCCCCATTGGAGCAGACTTTTCTGAGAGGCTTGTAATGGCTTTCGCAGATGCATTTTGTTGACATGGGTCAAGGTCCAGTTTTTATAAGACTAAATTTAAGATGAGTTAGGTAAAAGAAGTTCATGTATTAGAAAGATCAGTATAAGAAAATTTACCATGAGTGTTTAAAGGAAGAGAAGCCATGGTCTGAGAAAAATATGCCAAATTTTTTTGTGGGTTTTTTTTTTCTTCCGAGCTTCTTTTTTTTTTTTCCCCAAAAAATGTTTATTTTATTTTTTCAGTGTTACAATATTTATTGTTCATGCACCACACCCAGTGCTCCATGCAATACGTGCCCTCCTCAATACCCACCACCAGGCTTGCCCAGCCCCCCACCCCCACCCCTCTTAAACCCTCAGTTTGTTGCTCAGAGTCCACAGTCTCTCATGGTTCATCTCCCCCTCTGGTTCCCCCCATTCACCTTTCCCTTCCTTCTCACAATGTCCTCCATGTTTTTCTTTATGCTCAGCACGTAAGTGAGACCATAAGGTAATTGGCTCTCTCTGCTTGACTTATTTCACTCCACATAATCTCTTCCAGTCCCATCCATGTTGATACAAAAGTTGGATATTCGTCCTTTCTAATGGAGGTATAATATTCCATTGTGTATATGAAATGGTAAAAGATCATGGGATGGAGAGGGGGAAGTCAAATTTAATAGGATGAAGATGAGGGAGATCACATTAAGAGAATGACAGAGGAAAACACTGGGTGTGATTTGATTAGTGTAGAGAGAGGTAAGGAAAGGGATACAAAAAACAGAAAATTTATGTGATCCTGATATCTTGGGTTTTGGGTAAAAGCCATCCATCTCTGCACTCAACATTATCCAGAATATTCCTAAGAGCCTTCAGTTTCAAGTCTCCTGATGGAGTGGACATCCAGTGGATAGGAATAAGTCTTTTAGGTTCAGAGGCATAGCCCGAAGACCAACATCTTGGAGTATCACGGTGACAGTCATTCATTATACTTGATAAAGTCTTTTCCCATTGAGGTTTAAGGGCAGTTTTTCTCTGGTGCCTTTTTCAGAGGCCCAAACCTCCAGGTCTCAGATCATGCAGCAGCTGTTTCAGGGGCTGTTTTAGAAATTGTACCTATTGGTGATAACATCAGAAGTATTGTATGAGTTCCCTAGAGTAATTACTCATATCAGCGTATAGGATGGTAAATCTAGAATTGAAAGTAATTCTCAAACTCATGAGGCAGCCTGTTATTAATGCAGAAGGAGATAACTTCTGAGCCCTATGAGAAATTGATCTTGTTGCCATCCAGGCTAATGGGAATAAGGGCTTAGAAGTTTGAAGGTTTTTGAGAGCTTTGATCATTATGGTTTTAGAATTCTGTTAGTTCTTTTTATTTTCCCTGAGGTTTATGGATGATAAAATGGAGTTTCTGAATAAAAGGTAAGGTTTACAGACTTCTTTAACAGTAGTGCCCGTGAAATATGTGTCTCCATTACCTGCAAAGACAGGCTAAGATTTTCCTAGCCTAAAATACAAAATCAAGCAATAATTTTCCCCCTGTCATTACTGACATAGTTTTCCAGAAGGCTAAACCTCAACCATACCCATGTCCCACCTTTGTGGTCTTTCTGGGGTTGTGTCATCAGCAGGTGGGAGGATACCAGAAACATCCTCAGTAATACCATATGCTCTTGTGGATAATAGGAATTATCCACAATAAAAAATGAAGCATTTTTTTTAAAAGTTTATTTCCATTATGGCTTATTATAACTTTAGGTAGAGCAAAGCATCCCAGTGTCTCCAATGCACAGTTCTATAGTGGCCAGGACATTTCTGTCCCTAAAGCATTTCGAAATCATGAACTACCCTAAAATCATACCTACTCTCAGTATGAATGTTTACCTCTTTATCTTCTGTCAACCTACAAATCTGGGTAAGGGCAATTAATTTAGCCATCTGGAATATTTAATTTCTAGGTGAAGCTTATATGTCAAAGGCAAATTCAAGTTTTTGATGGCATACCCAGCTTTGTGATTTTCAGGTTTTGTTTTTTTAAGTATGAGCCATATAAAACCACAATAAAATCAAAGTTATCTCATCTAGAAGATGCATACCGATGAGAGATATTTCCTCAAATGATATTATGTACTTGCTGGGTTCTCTTTCCTCAGGTAAAGAAAAGAGGGTGGTCAGATTTTAAAATGATGCAGCAGTGGATAGAGACCTTTGAAGGGCAAAATAGGTGGTCCTGGCTATCAGACAGGTGTGGATCCAGCAGTTTGTTCATACGAAGTCTTCTGTGAAGCATTCCACGGGACATGGTGTTACCAGCCTCCAAAACAGAAGAGGCTCCCAAATCCATATAGGATGTCATCAGTGTGTTACATTACCTTTGACTGAGAGAGAAAAATTTGTACCTCTACCATTAGATCAAGATTACGTTAACTTAAAGAACCAAAGCATAAAGGCAAAGCGAATCACTGTCAAACAGGTGGGTTTCTGTGTCCATGAGAAGTCATCTCAAGATAATCATTACAAGCCTTCAGATGTGAGACTGTGCACAGTCACCAACCCCTGGTCCAGACCTCATGGGTAGCCTCTGAGCATAAGGAACTAAGACTTCTCTGTTGTCTAAGCACTTTGGTACGGGGACAGGAGCATTTTCAGCCAGGACAACAAAAGGGTCTCTCCTAAAGGCTGCTCTGGGTTGGTGGTATGCCCACAATAATATAGTAATGGCCGACTGCTACTTGTGGTACTCTGACGATTGTACTTCTTAATCCTCAGCCATCCTTTGGTTAATTGTATTGATTAGAATTCATAACCATGTTAGCTCAGATGTTGTTCTTTTTAAAACCCTTGTACATATTCAATAAATATGCAATGTTTTTGTCTTTCAAAAAGTTTCTATGGAAAGCTATAAGAATTGGCTGATGGAAATTCAGACTGCCATGGGATTAGGTGGTTCTTTCTGGAAATCCTGAAGTAGCTCTTTTCATCAACTAAGTTATTGACACATTTTAGTAAAAAGTCTAGGTCTTCAAGTTATCAAGACTTGATTAGATGTGATAAGTCTAGGTCTTCAACTTATCAAGACTTGATAAGACGTGATAAGTCTAGGTCTTCAAGTTATCAAGACTTGATAAGACTTCCAAAAGTCTAGGTCTTCCATGGACACTTTTTTTTTTTAGATTGTAACTTACTTCCAATACAACAATAATTTTGAAAATATTTTGAGAACTTCATCTGTCTTGTTTTGGGGACTTAAAAGTTGGTGGATAATATTACCACCACTATTTGAAAACCAAAAAAAAAAATTTTTAGAACCAAAACAAATTACTCCTGATGATGATGATGTGAACTGTTCACTTGCAACTGCCCCAAGGCCATGTGGCCGTAGCACCCACCAGGTAGGCATTTGCTTCATTATTTCTTCATGCCTGGAGCAAGAGCTTCCAGAACCAGGTGATACTAGTAGGCATCTGTAGAATTTACCGTTGAGAAATCTCTGAGGGGGGTTATATGTTGCCTTCTCCAGAGTTTAGTTCAAAGGAGGTGTGTGTGATGTGGTACTTGGCTTGCCTATGAAGGCTTGGCTCCAAGGCCTGCCATAATTGGATATGTTAGGAACAGTAAATACATAACCTACTTAACTGTTTTCTTTGGTTTTTAAAGGTTGATAAAGCTAGTATGAGGCCCGATTTTAGTCTATTAAATCTTAGAAAAATATATCAAAAGGAATATGTTGAAAATATGACCAGTTTTAAAATCTTTTAATGTTTTTAAGTGCTAATGTTGTGTATTTTTATATCTCCTAAAGTATGATAAAGCTTTGAAATGTAAAAGAAAGAAGAAAGAAAGAAAGAAAGAAAGAAAGAAAGAAAGAAAGAAAGAAAGAAAGAGAAAGAAGGAAGGAAGGAAGGGAGGAAGGAAGGAAGGAAGGAAGGAAGGAAGGAAGGAAGGAAGGAAGGAAGGAAAGAAAGAAAGAAAGAAAGAAAGAAAGAAAGAAAGAAAGAAAGAAAGAAAGAAAGAAAGAAAGAAAGAAAGAAAGGGAAAGAAAGAAAGAAAGAGAGAGAAAAAGAAAGAAAAGAAAAGAAAGAAAAAGAGAGAGTCTGATAGAATGAGAACTCATTAAATGTAGTGGGGTTTTCCTTTTTCTTTTTTTCCCCTCAATCAATGCAAGTTTTCATGCACTTTGCTGTTCTGCATATTAAACAAGTTAGATATGGTTTGGTCACTGGATCTAACAAAACACTGAAATAAGCAGGAGGTCTCTAGTGATGCTCACGTAACTGAGTCAATACTCCTACCACTTGTTCAGAATTTTCATGAACAAGAAGCAAGAGGGATTTATGAATATAGAATCCTGAAGCAAGTTTTTTAAAAGACAATTTATCCATTTGAGAGAGAGAGTGTGCATGTGTGTGCCCCAGAAAAAGCAAAGAAGGGAGGAGGACAAGCAGAGGGGACATGGAGCCTGGAGCTGAACTTGGAGCTCGATCCCAAAACCCCAAGATCATGACCTCGGCAGAAACCAAGAGTCAGACATTTAACCTATTGAGCCACTCAGGAGGCCCTGCAAAATTTTTTGGTAAACAGTTATTGTTCCAGTATTTGTGCTTAAACATGAACCTGCTTCTTATATCCCAAAGTGTATACAACTATTAAGATAGTTTAATTAATACATTCTACTTATATACAATTCACCTAGGAAGATCATCTCTCTTTTGGATTTGTCTGGTTTTATGGGGTATTTTTGGGGGGGGGGCCTGTTTTTATTTTTTTTACATAAATTTAATTAACCAACATATAGTAGTACATCATTAGCTTCAGATATAGGGTTCAATAATTCATCAGTTGTGTATAACACCCAGTGCTCATCACATCATGTGCCTTCTTTAATGCCCATCACCCACTTGCTCCATCCCCCCACCCAAATCCCCTTCTGCAACCCTCAGTTTGTTTCCCAGAGTCAAGAGTCTCTCATGGTTGGTCTCCCTCTCTGATTTCTTCCCATTCAGTTTTCCCTCCTTTCCCCTATGGTCCTCTGCACTGTTTCTTATATTCCACATATGAGTGAAACCATATAATTGTTTTTCTCTGATTGAGTTATTTCGCTTAGCATAATACCCTCCAGTTCCATCCATGTCGATGTAAATGGTAGGTATTCATTCTTTCTGATGGCTGAGTAATATTCCACTTATATATAAACCATATCTTCTTTATCCATTCATCTGTTGAAGGACATCTGGGTTCCTTCCACAGTTTGGCCATTGTGGACATCGCTACTATGAACATTGGGTGCATGTGTCCCTTCTTTTCACTACATCTGTATCTTTGGGGTAATTACTTTGGGGTAAATAGTGCAATTGATGAGTCATAGGATAGCTCTATTTTTAACTTTTTGGGGAATCTCCATACTGTTTTCCAGAGTGGCTATACTAGCCTGCATCCCCACCAATAGTGTAAGAGGGTTCCCCTTTCTCCACATCCTCGCCAATATTTGTTGTTTCCTGTCTTGTTAATTTTTGCCATTCTAACTGGTGTAAGGTTGTATCTCACTGTGGGTTTTTTTTTTTTAAATATTTTATTTATTTATTTGACAGAGAGAGAGAGATCACAAGTAGGCAGAGAGGCAGGTGGGTGGGGGGCAAGCAGGCTCTCCGCTGAGCAGAGAGCCCAATGTGGTGCTTGATCCCAGGACCCTGAGATCATGATGTGAGCCGAAAGCAGAGGCTTTAATCCACTGAGCCACCCAGGTGCCCCTATAATATATATTCTTGATGTGTTAAATTTTTATTGTTAAGATGTTTCTCCCTCCAATAATATTTCTTAAGTTCTATTTTATTTTATTTTTATTAAGGATTTTATTTATTTATCTGAAGAGAAAGAGAGAGAGCATGAGCTGGGGAGAAGGGGCAGAGGGAGAAGCAGACTCCCTACTGAGCAGTTAGGGCTTGCTTCCAGAACCCTGGGATCCTAATCCTGGGATCATGACCTTGGGATCATGACCTGAGCTGAAAGTAACACTTCATGGACTGAGTCACCCAGGCGCCACTTAAGATCGATGTTATTGACAGAGTCATTCCACCTCTCTTATGGTTACTATTTACATATATTTTTACTTTCATTTTCAATCTTTGTGTATCTTTAAATTTAAGGTGTGTCAGCAGCATGGGTTGGGTCAATCAGAAGCTCCATTCAAAGCACAGTATAACCATTAATCCCTCAGAGTCTATTTCCTTATTTTATTTATTTATTCCAGTTCCCCACTCCCTTTTTTCCTAAGCTTCCCTAAAGGAAATCATTATGTGTTTATTTTGTCGTTTACTTTGTATGAGTTCTCATAAAATGTATAGTTTTAAAATGTGTACATGTTTTAACTTCAATAAATGCTACTGTGTTCTCCCTCATTTTGTTTCTTGCTCTTTTAGTCTGAACTTCCTCTAGACCTTGCCAAGAGCTTGGGCCTTGTTGGCACATTCGTGCTCCTTTTTATTAAAAAAAAAAACAAAGGGTTCAACTCGATTAGTCATCAGCAACCACTGTTGGCAGGCCAGATCTGGCCCTGTGCTTTTTTTATGAAAATAAACTTTTATTGGAACACAGCCGTGCCCACTTGTGCATGTACCATCTATGAATGTCTTTATGCTACAATGGTCAAGTCTAGTAGTTTCCATAGAAACCACATGACCTACAAAACTGATGATCATTACTATCTGTGTCTAGACAGAAAGTTCACCAGACCCCTGGACTGGATGATCCATTACAATCCCCATATTCTCACTTGCCAAAATCTTCCTTTTTTCTGTCATTCTCACTAAGGGGATTTGAGCTAATGGAGGAAGGCAAACAAGCAAACATTTACCATGACTGCAGAGCTTTTCCAAAGACAACTCTCCACTTCAGAAACCCCTCTTGTGGTCACTTGATGCGGCCTCAGTGCTGGCAGAGCCTGTCACACATTGGAAATGCTCCTTCTACAAGCTCCTTGTTAACT
>JAQQSY010000763.1:0-14854 GCA_028646535.1 Procyon lotor | reverse complement strand
TTTTATGGGAGTGTTTAGGCTGTTCATGTTGAGAGTGATTATTGAAAGATAAGTGTTTCTTGACATCGTGTTGCCTGTGTAGTCCTTGTTTCTATTGATTGCAAATTTCTGTTCTAAGTCAGTCATGGGTTCTTTCTACTTTTATAAAACCCCCTTTAATATTTCCTGGAGTGCCAGCTTGGTGGTCACATACTCTTTTAATCCTTGCCGGTCTTGGAAGCTCTTTATCTCTCCAACCATTTTGAATGTCAGCCTTGCTGGAAAGTTTTCTTGGCTGCATGTTCTTCTCATTTAGTGCCCTGAACATATTATACCAGCCCTTTCTGGCTTGCCAGGTTTCTGTGGACAGGTCTGATGTTATTCTAATGGTTCTTCCTCCATATGTAAGGGATCTCTTCCCCCAAGCTGCCCTCAGGACCTCTTGTCTAAAATTATAATTTACAAATTTCACTATGATGTGTCTCGCTGATTTTCTAGACTCGTTGATCTTGGCAGGTGTCCTTTCTGCCTCTAGGACATGAACACTTGTTCCATTCCCCAGACTGGGGTAATTTTCATCCAGAATTTGGTAAGCTATATCTTCTAGTCTTCTGTCTTTCTCAACCCCCTCGGGGATTCCAATAATTCTGACGTTGGAATGTTCCATGGTGTCATTTATTTCTCTAAGTCTCTTCTCATGACTCTTGAGCAGTTTGCTCCAGCTCTCCTCCTGACTTTTCTTCTCTACCATTTTATCCTCTAGATCGCTAATTCTATCCTCTGTTTCTTTAACTCTAGCTGTTAGATGATTTAGATTGGATTGGATCTCACTGATAGGGCTTCTTACATCGGCTATACTGGTTCTCATTTCTGCCCTTAGAGATTCTATATTGTCATTAATGTTTTTCTCCATCCTAGCCATTGCCTGGATAATTGTCAGCCTGAATTCCCTTTCTGACATACTGTTTATGTCCATGTCTCATAGTTCTGAGGGAGAGGGCACAGTCTCTGGGTTTTTCCTCTGTTGGGTGTTCCTCCTCCTAGTCATTTTGATGAGAAGTGGATGAGAGGATGTATAGCTGGATATATCACCCACGATCCAGGCAGGGTGCACTATGGAAGGTTTAAGAGCAATTGGGATTCACACCCAAAAAGAAAGAATAAGGATAAAAAAAAGATAGAGAGAAACAGAAAAAGAGGAGATCCCAGGCATAATGGGCCCCAAAAATAAGATTTATGAAGTATGTAGACCAGCACGAACAAACATATAGACCAACAAAAGTAGATGACAAGAAATTAAAGAACTTAGATAGAATGAACCCCAGGAATAAGATTTATATAATACCAGAACAAAAGCAAATAGGTAGAAACACTGACAGAAGGATAAGATGGGAGGGTGGTTATAACTCTTTGCAGGTGAGGAAGGTTATTTCAGATCTTCCTGGGTTTATCATTGTATTAAGCCTCTAGTTGTAATGTTAAGTAGTTTTGAAAAAAATTAAAAAAAAAAAAAACAAGAAATGTGAAAATGAGTGAATAAAAAAATAGAGAATAAGAAAGAAAAAAACTTGTATCTATGAAATATACAGGTTTGAGGGTATTATCAGGCACTTAATATATTGACTTCCCCTCCTGTTGGGGATTTAAAATTTTATGGTGAACCTGTGGTTATAGTCCTTTTGTTTGTTTGTTTTTTAACTTGTCTTCTGGGGGAGGCGCCTGCCATGTTGTTTTCCAGTCAATCTTGCTTGGGTTGAGTCATCCTGCCCCCCCGTCAAGGAGCTGAGCTTTGTGGAAACTGGTTTCTCAGTCTTTCACTCTCTGATGGTTTTTGGCCTTTTGTAGCTTATTCACCTTTTTGGAGAGTCCAAGCAAGGAATCTGCCTGTACGTACCCAGACCTCAGCATCACAGAGAAGCCTCAGTCTGCTCCCCTCTGGGTGGTCCAGAACACATACTCCCCTCCACAAAACTTTGCTCACAGCGCAGCCTGTCACAGGTGGTGTGCACTCTGCAGTTCAGTGATTCTGTGAGTACTCCCCTGCTCTCTGGGATCCAGGCTCTCCAGGATCCGGGCTATCCCGGCTCCAGGCTCCAGGCCGGCGCAGGGTGTGCTCAGATTCCTGCCCGACATTAGGCCGCCCGCCTGTGTTCCCTTTGGGGTTGGCTGGGAGCGCCCAGACCCTGCCACAGACCACACATGTCTTTTCAGTCAGGATTGCACTCAGTCCAGAGAGGGGGGCACGCATCGAAAAGCCGCCGGCTCCTGGGCCACACCAGACTGTCTAAGGTGCTTGTAGGAGCGCGTGTGCCCCACCCACAAAATGGTCTAAGGAGTGGAAAGCTGCAGGTTCAGGAACCACAGACTGGAACCCCCCCACCCTCCCCACTGGTCTCTCTTTGAGGCAAGTGGTGTCCTTCCTGGTAACGTGGGCTTAGGCCCGTGCCCCCAACCACCCCCTTCCACTAGTTGGTCCTCAGAACCTTTTGCCCTTTTTAAGTGTTTTTAACCAGACTCTAAGTTACTGCTGCCTCCCAACCATCAGGCACTTTCCTTTGGGGTATTACTGTCCTTGCACCGCTTCTGGTGGCTCCCTCCCCCTTTTGTGTATCCTCTGATACAGGTTTGAGTGTTCCCACTTTGCTTTACCTCTCTCCTGCTGTCTTCTGCTCCCGTAGAGATCCAGAAGTGAAAAACCTTGTTCCTCAGGCTGATTTCATGGGTGTTTAGTGTGTCCTGGTAGATATCCAGCTCACTTTTGGGGGCAGGTTGTAACAGGATCTCCTACTTCTCCGCCCTCTTTCATGTACTTTTGATGTCACATCTATAAAACTACTGCTAACTCAGGGTTACAAAGACTTACTCCTTTGACTTTTTTCTAAGAATTGTATTGTTTTAACTCTTACCTTTAGGAATATGACCCAATTTGAGTTAATTTTTGTATACTTTTCTTACAAATCTTAAAAAGGTTCTCTTTTTATTATTTCAATTTCTTGTTTAAATTCAAGCTAGTTAACATATATGGTAAAATTGGCTTCCAGTGTAGAATTTAGTGATTCATCACTTACATATAGCATCCAGTGTTCATCACAACAAATGCTCTCCTTAACACCCATCATCCATTTAGCCCATTCCCTCACCACTATCCCTCCAGCCACCCTCAGTTTGTTTCCTATTGTTAAGAGTCTCTCTTACGGTTTGACCCCCTCTCTTTTTTTTTCTTTCTCCTATGTTCATTTGTTTGGTTTCTTTTTTTTAAAAAAAATATATGATTTATTAATTTACTTGAAAGAGAGAGAGATCAGGGGGAAGGGCAAAGGGAGAGAATATGCAAGCAGACTCCCTACTAAGTGGAAAGCTTGATGCTGGGCTTGATCGCACAACCCATGAGATCATGACCTGAGCTGAAAAGCAAGAGTTGGATGCTCAACCAAGTAGGTCACCCAGACACCCTCATCTGTTTTCTTTCTTAAATTCCACATATGAGATCATATGGTATTTATTTTTTTCTGACTTATTTCATTTAACATAATACACCCTAGTTCCAACCACATTGTTCCAAATGGCAAGATTTCACACTTTTTGATGGCTGAGTGATATTCCATTGCATATATATACCACATCTTCTTTATCAATTGGCTATTGTTGATAATGCAGCTATAAGCATTGTGGGGCATGTGCCCCTTCAAATCTGTATTTTTGTATCCTTTGGGTAAATACCTAGTAGTGCAATTGCTGAGCCATAGCATAGTAATATATTTAACTTTTGGAGGAACCTCCATACTGTTTTCCAGAGTGGCTGCTCCAGTTTGCATTCCCACCAACAGTGTAAGAGGGTTCACCTTTCTTTTCATCCTCATCAACATACAGTTTCCTGTTTTGTTAGTTTCAGCCATTCTGAGAGAGGTGAGGTGGTATCTCATTGTGCTTTTATTTGTATTTCCCTGATGTTGAGTGATGTTAAGCACTTTTTCATGTGTCTGTTAGCCATTTGTATGTCTTTGGAGAAATGTCCATTCGTGTCTTCTGCCCATTTCTTGACTGTATTATCTGTTCTTTGGGTGTTGAATTTGATAAGTTCTTTATAGATTTTGGATTCCAGCCCTTTATCAGATATGTCATTTGCATATGTCTTCTCCCATTCCATAGGTTGTCTTTTAGTTTTGTTGATTGTTTCCTTTGCTGTGCAGAAGCTTTTTATCTTGATGAAGTCCCAATAATTCATTTTTGCTTTTGTTTCCCTTGCCTCCAGAGACATGTTTAGTAAGAAGATGCTGTGGTCAAAGTCAAAGAGGTTGCTGCCTGTGTTTTCCTCTAGGATCTTGATGGATTCCTTTCTCACATTTAGGTCTTTTATCCATTTTGAATTTGTTTTGTATATAGTGTAAGAAAGTGGTCCAGTTTTATTTTGTTGCATGTTGCTATCTAGTTTCCCAACACCATTTATGGAAGAAACTGTTTTGTTTTGTTTTCCCATTGGATATTCTTTCCTACTTTGTCAAAGACTAGTTGGCCATATGGTGTTCATGTCTGGATTTTCTATCCTGTTGATCTATTGGTCTGTCTTTGTGCTGTACCATACTGTCTCAATGGCTACCATTTTATAATACAGCTTAAAGTCTGGAATTATGATGCCTCCAGCTTTGGTAGTCTTTTTCAAATTTCTTTGGCAATTTGGGGTCTTTTGTGGTTCCATACAAATTTTAGGCTCTGTGATAAATGCTAGTGGTATTTGATAGGGATTGCATTAAATGCATATATTGCTTTGGGTAGTATGGGCATTTGAACAATATTTGTTTTTCCAACCCATGAGCATGGAATGTTTTTCCATTTCTTTGTGTCATTTTCAATTTCTTTCATAAGTTCTATAGTCTTCAGATATAGATCTTTTACCTCTTTGGTTAGGTTTTTTTTTTTTAGGGGGGGTAGGAGCTGAAGAAGAGGGAGAGAGAATCTTAAGCAAGCTCCATGCCCAGTGCAGAGCCTGGGCTCAATTTCACAACCTCTGAGATCAGGACCTGAGCTGAAATCAAGAGTTGGATGCCAAATGACTGAGCCACACAGGCACCCCATGGCTCCCATGGTTAGCTTTATTCCTAGGTATCTTAGAGTTTTTGATGCAATTGTAAATGGGATCAATTCCTTGATTTCTCTTTCTGCTTCCTCATCAGTGTATAGAAATGTAACAGTTTCTGTATGTTGATTTAATATCCTGTGACTTTGCTGATTTTGTGTATCAGTTTTAATAATTTTTTGATGGGGTCTTTGGGTTTTCTAAAGAGCATGCCATCTGCAAATAGTGAAAGTTTGACTCCTTCTTTGCTGATTTGGATGTCTTTTTGTTGTTGTTGTTGTTGTTGTTGTTGTTGTCTGATTGCTATTGCTAGGACTTATGTTAAATAACAATGGTCAAAGTGGACATCCCTGTCTTGTTCCTGACCTTAGGGGAAAAGCTCTGTTTTCCCCATTGAGGATGATATTAACTGTGGGTCTTTCATACATGGCCTTAATGATATTGGGGTTGTTCCCTCTATCCCTTGTTTTTTTGTGAGTTTTTTTGGATGGTTTTTATCAAGAATAGATAGTATATTTTGTCAAATGTTTTTTTCTGATTTATTGAATCATATGGTTCTTATCCTTTCTTCTATTCATGTGATGCATCATGTTGATTGATTTAAGAATATTGAACCACCCCTGCAGCCCAGGAAAAAAATGATATCCTAGAAACAAAACCTATTTGTGAGCTGGAAACTACCTGTACATGTGATCTTTTAAACAACAGAAGTTTCACGTTGATATTAACTGTGATGCACAGAAATATGTCAAACTATCTTGGCACTTTTGTTTTGGGGACCACGCAAGAGGAGTGGTTCTTCACAAAATCTACTTGTAATTGTATGAGTTTTTAAAAAGAGAAAGACATTTTTCCTTCAGGTTCAAACATTTAAAAAACAACAACAAAATCCCAATACAATTCAATTGTATTGAATTCCAATACAATATTTCTATTTTGGATGGCTGTTGGATATGCCCAGATTTTATACAATTTGCACAACTCCATTATGATACTTCTAAGGTCTCCCAATAAACATCATTGTTCCTCAGTGAGCAGAAATAGCATAAATTATTAATGGTACCTGCATTTTTTACATCTAAATCTGACACCATCAGATGTTTTTGCCCTAATTTTGTTGCAGTAAAATATTGTAAGATATTGTAAGATATTGTAAAATATTGTAAGATAATCCAAGCCTACTACCTTTCCTTTGACCTGGAGGCATAACTTTGCCCTGAAGAGCTTCTGGGATTTTTTTTTCTTTTCTTATATTCCAGAGGCAGTTGGTGTTAGTACCAAGTCAGCAAAAATGTCAAGAAGAATATTGGGGGAGTTGTGAACCACAGGAAGTTATGGGGAAGACAGAAGTTGTAGAATTTGGGAAAGAAGTTTCAATCAGAGCTTGGGTTTGGTACTGAGAAAGTGGCATATTGTTGGAACTATAGCTCTAAATGACAAAACACAGGTCAGTCTAGGCTGGTGAGTCAAAAGAAAAGGAAAGGCATACTGTGGAGTTTAAGAACAAGGTCTGTGTACAAGGACTTCAGCTCAAGTAAGGGAAAAGTGCATATATAGAATCTAAGCAAGTAGATGGGCTGTAGTTATGATTCTAAAATCCAGGCAGAGCATCAAAATCAGCTACTTATTCAATAAATACAAAAAAGAGACTTGTTAAACTGCAAAGAGCCAAGATGCCCTTCAACAGATGAATGGATAAAGAAGAGATGATCCATATATACAATGGAATATTATGCCTCCATCAGAAAGGATGAATACCCAACTTTTGTATCAACATGGGACTGGAAGAGATTATGCGGAGTGAAATAAGTCAAGCAGAGAAAGCCAATTATCTCATGGTTTCACTTATGTGTGGAGCATAAGAAAAAACATGGAGGACATTGGGAGAAGGAAAGGAAGGGTGAACTGGGGGAAATCGGAGGGGGAGATGAACCATGAGAGACTGTGGACTATGAGCAACAAACTGAGGGTGAGCCTGGTGGTGGGTACTGAGGAGGGCATGTATTGCATGGAGAACTGGGTGTGGTACATGAACAGTGAATCTTGGAACACCGAAAAAATAAAATTAAATTAATTGGAAAAAAAAGAAAGAGAGGCTTGTTTGTATGTATGGCCGCAGGGAGAACATGAAAAGTACAGAGTGGCCATGAGGGAACCAGTAAAAAGAGAAGTCCAGAAAAGCAGGAAATAGTAACTTGGGATTTAGAAACACATTGCTGTATAATCAACAATATGTCTGAGATTTCTGAGGCGGGCAACTGTATCTTTTCATTTCTAGTGCTCCAGGGCCTAAAATTGACCTGACATAAAGCAGGTAGTCAGTGCATATTGTGGGATGAATAAATTTGCATAATAGGAAAAAGGATGCCTGTTCCTAAGCTTAGTTGAAACCCTTTTAAGTGTAGATGTTTAAGGTTTTTGTTTATTTTTCATTTAATTTTTAAAATTTAAATTCAATTAGCCAACATATAGTACACCATTAGTTTTTAATTTAGTGTTCAATGATTTTTTTGTAATGACTGTAGTAATCAGTTTATTACACAGATTAATCATTCTTGAATGTACAAGCTCCAGAGGAGCAATGGGTCTTTAAATATACACAAGTATTTCCATCAAATGAATTTTCACCCTTACATCCAGATAGACCTAAGCAGTTAAAAACATAAGAAAAATAAGAGCCATTAGCTATGTATTAACTGAAACCACATACAAACCAAAGAATGTGGAAGAGAGAAAGGGGCTGAAAGGACAAAGGTTGAAGGGTGGGGAGATGCAAAAGATGTGGGACCAAAGCCCATCACACTTTATGTACTAATAGCTCCAATCCATTTAAACGTTGACCAGTTAAACTTAGACCTTAAAATACAGGATATGGGTAGAGTTTAATCTGGTTGGCCATAACTTTCACCTAAGACATAAGTCCTTCGGAAAAAAATGAATACAGAAACAGCTTCATGTTCTTTGCTTTGCTTTCATAACTGTTCTGATTTTAAAAGGATTCCACTTAAAAACAATCTCCTACAGGTCACTGTAATTGCATATAACACCCAGTACTCATCACACCACGTGCCCTTCTTAATGCCCATCACTCAATTACCCCATCCCCCCAATCCACCTCCCCTCCAGCACTCTTCAGTTTGTTTCCTACAGTTAAGAGTGTCTCATGGCTTTTCTCCCTTTCTAATGACTTCTCAGTTTTCCCTCCCTTCCCCAATGATTCGCTGCACTGTTTCTTATGTTCCACATAAGAATGAAACCATATGTTAACTGTCAAAAAAAAATATTTTGCTCAGCATAATATCCTCCAGTTCCATCCATGTCGATGTAAATGATAGGTGTTCATCCTTTCTGATGGCTGAGTGATATTCCCTTGTATATATGAATCACATCTTCTTTATCCATTCATCTGTTGAAGGACATCTTGGCTCCTTCCACAGATTGGTTATTGTAGACATTGCTGCTATGAACGTTGGGGTGCAGATGCCCCTTCTTTTCACTACATCTGTATCTTTGGGGTAAATACCCAGTAGCACAATTGCTGGGTCATGGGGTAGCTCTATTGTTAACTTCTTGAGGAACCTTCATTCTGATTTCCAGAGTCACTATACAAGCTTGTATTCCCACCAACAGTTTATGAGGGTTCCCCTTTCTCCACATTTGGTGTTCCCTGTCTTGTTAATTTTAGCCATTCTAACTGGTATAAGGTGGTATCTCATTGTGGTTTTAATTTGTATTTCCCTGATGACAAGTGATGCGGAGCATTTTTTCATGTTAAACTCTATGCCTAATGTGGGACTTGAACTCGTAACTCTGAGATGAAGAATTGCATGCTCTACAACAGAGCCAGCCAGCCACCCCAGGATGTCTAAGGGTTGTTAGATATACAACAGATCTCCAGAGAGAGGCAGGCCTCTGTGAATGACTGAGGTTGGAAAACTTGGCCTAGAGGGTGGAATGAATTTGATCCAGTGAAGAGTATTCACTGTCACTGCCCAATAGTCAGACACATGGTGGTTAAAACGAGGAAGCAATGTAATAAGGGGGGGGAAGTTAAGGAGAGTGGACTATTATGACAATCTCTCTTCTTAGGGAACAGAAAGAAAACTGCAGGGGTGCTGAAAAGGAAAGCTACATCTGTTCACTGGGTACTTAAGATGGCCAAAAGTAAAAAAAAAAAAAATTCTGTGTTACTTGCAAATGCAAGAGTTTATCAAAGAATTTCTGATCCTGAGAATAGCAAACCAGAGTATGATTTGAAACCAGTATTTGGGAACACCTGACCCCAGGGGGTGTCTTCTACTCCTCAGGAGTAATTGAATTGAACCACTCAGGAGAACCAAGAAATTCCTATAAACTCTTCACAGTATCATATTTACATTTTATAAACATCTAGTATGATAATAAAAACTCACGGTTGGTAGAAAGTATAAGAATCATCTCAATAGATGTGGCAGTCCGGCCTGTGGAGCCATCTCCAGTGATGACGAGCTCACTACTCCCTAAAAGTTAATAAATGTTTGCTCAGATTAAATTAGTGAAACAAGGAATTGAAAAGCCAAAAATTAATACAACAGCAACAACAAAAACAAAAACAAATTTAAAAATCAATCCTCAGGGTGCCTAGGTTAAACATCTGACTCTTGATTTTGGCTCGGGTCATGGTCTCAGGGTTGTGGGTCAAGACCTGCATTGGGCTCTGTGCTCTGCTTGGGGTCAACTTGAGGTTCTCTCTCTCCCTCGCGCTCCCCACCCTCCACCCCCACTTGTATACTCTCTCTCTCTCTCAAACAAACAAGTAAATCTTTAAAAAAATAAATTTATAAAATAAATATAATATATTTATATAGTAAATATAAATATATAAATATAGTAGATTTATATATAAAGTATATCTCTTTGCCAATATATACTTGCCTCAATTAAACATGATGATGAGGAAATTATCACAATTCAATAAGAATTTTTCAACTTCTCAAATAGTGCTCATCACACAAGAGATTCACTGGAAAAACTTATGGATTTACAAGTAAACCAAATAAGTTGCGAATGAAAACCTAAATACATTGACACTAATATGGAAAATTTAACCCCCTCAGCCTACTCAACTGAGATTTCATATTTTGACAAAGCAATTTTTTATTTCTTATTTATGGCCTCCAGGCTTACTGGGTTTCCACCACTGAAATTTAGCTTTAGGAATTCTTTAATTTTAACTTCAGTATCAAGTTTCTATTGAATTGTAAATACGTTAAGATCCTTGAGGCTGAGATTGAATTTTAATGAAAACTTTGTCTCTTAATCATATGTCTTGAATTCTTATAACAAAGAATAAGAAAGGTAACTTATTTTGTATGTATGCTTTGAAATCTCAAAGTACTTTAAAAACATCATTTTGTAATCAGATAAACTACCCTTCCTGGCACAGTTTACACATAGTGATGCTTTTAGCTTCCATCTTTATGCCAATGACTCAAACTCTTACCTTCAGCCTTTCTCTTGAGTACCAATCCCACGCTCTTAGTTGCTGGCTGGGCACTTTCTTATGGATGGTCCACAGCACCTTAAATTTCCAAAATTATTCCATTATCTTCATTCTATCTGTCATCAGTTAATGGCATTCCCTTACTTCTGAACTATCCAAATTGATTCAACAAATCCATACCCATTCACAGGCTCCAGGATACCTCTAAAAATGGCTCCCTTGCTGTGAAATATTGCTGCAAAGGCTTTCTCCAGTCTCCAAAACCTCTATGCTCACTTTATAGACCATGCCCTTCAAATATAGTTGGACATCTGCCTACCCTCCAGTTCTAAATGAGAAAATGTGAAGGTCAGGATCACTTAGGACCACTAAAAAAAGTCAATGGATTTTGTGATTTTGAAATTATGTACAAAATTCGATGAATGTATGTAAGTAACATTGTTTTTAGTCTTTGGATTTCATCTGGACATCAGAGCAGATCATGACCCAATAAAGGCTGACAACCCCAGGATATTTCCTTCCAAATGTCCTCTTCTTCCCAATCTTCCTTCATCCCCTTACAGATGCCATACTCCCATACCTAAGTCTGGTTTCCATACAGATCCCTGGATTCCCACCTGGTCCAGAAGGGTAGAAAAATATTCTCTGAGGCCCCTGTTACGTAAGTACTTGGTTGCTTGTCCCCAAAAACGTTGTCCAGAAAGGCAGGTCTGACACAATTCCCACAGCCAAGCTCTGTACCCCAGAGGCAACTGATTCCCGGTCACCTCACCTGATGCCCCAGAAACAAGCTGGGAGCCTGGCAGCAGCCTCCTGGAATTGTCCCCAGTTGCAACTTGTCCTTGCAGTTTGGCAGGGAAAGATATATATTCAGCTGCTAGTCAGTTATTGCCTTCAGAGCTCAGAACCTAAGTGTCCTTCTTCCCTCAGTACCTATGCAGCCTTTGGAAATGTTCACCAGTGTCCCAGAAACATTAGCAACCTTTATGCTGTAGCCATACTTATATTGAATCCTTCTGAGCCAGTTTATCTTTTACTTCTGCTGTCTATGATTCATGACCTGACTGTAGCCTGAAGGATCCTTGTCCATCATTTACTTTATATCTTATCCCTTTGCCTATGGAGAGAAGTGTTCTCAGAAATATTCTCCATCAATTAAAGAACAGTCCGCATACACATATCATCACCACAAACATCTAGTCGCATATTCACATACATGCTCATATATATCACTGTGGCTTTGCAATCCATCTGTGGCCCATGGACCAAGCAAATAGACTCACTGCTCCAAACAAATCATTGACTCCTGCTTTCAAAAGAGATGTCAGTTCTCACATACATACACATGGACATCCTACTGATCTTCATAAAGAAAAATAATGAAGACCAAAGATCTGCCAGGAACCCTTGGTCACCATGCAGTCATCATCTTGGACTGTTACCAGCTCCCCTGAGCATAAGCCTCCAAGGCTTTCTCTACAGAGAGTTCCACTTTTCATGAAATTAGATATCTAGGATAGCTTTTACTTCATCTTCATCTAGGTAATGGAAGACAACCTTTCATATATGTCTTTACTGGTGGGAATTTACCTTAATGTCCTCTGGGTTCTGCAATACCCCAACCAATGTCCTTACCCAGTTAACCACATTTTAAGTGACCTTGTGGTAGGATGTACTTCTAAAACATGCCAATGTACTTAGCCACACTGCCATCCCATGACTTTTAAGCAGCACTTAGTCACCTATTTTAAAACTGCCTCCAGCTCAATTGCAAAAGAATTAAAGAAATTCAAGGTAGATTCTGGACACACTATAATTAAACACGCAGCCTATGTGTTTATTCATTTACTACTGCTGCTGTAACAAATTACCACAAATTTGGTACCTTAAAACAACACATATGTGTTATCTTCTGGTTCTGGAAGTTAGATGTTTAACAGTAAAGATGTCAGCAGAGCCACATTCCTTCCAGAGGTTCTAGGAAAGAATATGTTTCTTTAATATTTTCAGCTTCTACTGCCACCTATATCCTTCAATTCATGGACTCCTCCTTTATCTTCAAAGTACAATTGACCCTTGAACAACATGGAGGTTAGGAACAGTGATCCCCCATCCAGCCAAAAGTCCACATGTAACTTTTGACTACCCCAAAATTTAACTACTAACAGCCTACTGTTGACCAGAAGCTTTACTGATAACATAAAGTCCGCTAACACATATTTTGTATATGTATTATATACTGTGTTCTTATAATAAATTAAGCTACAGAAAGGAAAATGTTATTAAGAAAATCACAAAGAAGAGAAAATTTAGTGCACCATATTATAAAAAGTTCTCATATAAGTGGACCCATGCCATCCAAACCCATATTGTTCAATAGCCAATCGTACATCAATTTAACATCCACTTTTATCATCCTATCTCCTTTCTCTAACTTTGACCTACCCGTCTCCATCTTATAAAGACCTTCATGATCACATTGTATGTACCCAGATAATCCAGGATAATTCACCCATCTCAAAATTCCTGATTTAATCACATGTGCAAAGTCCCCTTTGCCATATTAGATAACATATTCACAGATTCTGGGGATTTGGGACAAGGACATCTTTGGGGGACCATTATTCTGCCTGCCACAATGAACAAAGCAACAGTCTTTTTAGGATTTTAGTTTCCCTTCTTTCTGTTAATAAGTGTGTTAAGCATCCCCTGGGTTCACTTGTTACTACTAGCAGCTCATTCTCTAGTTTACCACCCTGACATCTACACCACTGACCCCTTTCAGAAAAGAATAAGAGTTTTCTTATAGATAGAAGTGATGTAGTGTTTCAGCATATTTCTCTCTGCCTTGATTAAAGCTTGCTCTATTATGCATGGCCTCATTGGTAGGGCCACACATCTTCCCCAGGTGAATCTCGGTCTCCCCTCTGCTTATGACTTGCAAATTCTAACCCAGATAAAAGTTCATTATCTGATTTAAGCATGTGGGTTCAGTGTGCTGAACATACTGTTTGAAAGCAATAAGTAGATTGGTTGGTCTGGCTGCAGCAGAGTGAGAAAAAGGGACACATTTTATTTATACTTTTTACACATTTTATACATTTTTTATATTTATACTTTTTATACATTTTACATTTTTATTTTATACATTATCTATCCATTTATCTGTTAAGCAGTTGATATTTTTCTACTTTTTGAATATTCTGCTTCTCTAAACATTCAAGTAAATGTTTTTGTGTGGACATATGTTTTCATTTCTCTAGATATATACCTGGAGTAGAATTGCTAGGTTATGTGGTAACTAATTCTATCTTTACCCTTTCAAATAATTTTTTTAAAAGACTTTGTTTGTTTATTTGTTTGTTTGACAGAAAAAGAGAGCACAAGCAAGGACAGCAGCAGGCAAAGGGAGAGGGAGAAGCAGTCTCCCCAGGCTCAGCAATGGTCCCATTGTGGGGCTCCATCCCAGGACCCTGGATCATGACCTGAGCTGAAGGCAGATATTTAACCCACTGAGCCACCCAGGCACCCTATCCTTTCAAATTTTTTTGAAGACCACCAGAATGTTTTAGAAAACATCTGTACCATTTTATATTCCCACCAGCAAAGCATGAGGGTTCCAATTTCTTCACATCCTCACCAAGGCTTATTATTATCTCTCTTTTTGATAGTAACCATCCTAGAAGGTGTGAAGTAGTGTCTCTTTGTGGTTTTGTTTTATGCTTATTTGATGGCTAATGATGTTGAGCATCTTTTCATGTGCTCATTGGCCATTTATACATCTTGTTTGGAGAAATATCTACTTAGATCCTTTGCTCATTATTAAATAGCGTTTTCTTTTTATTATAGAGTTGTAAGAGTTCTTCATGTTGTCCAAACATAATTTCCTTTATCAGATACATGTTTGCAAATATTTTCTCACATTCTATGGATTGCCTTTTCTTTTCAAGTTTTTCTTTTAATTCCAGTTACTTAGCATACAATTTAATATTAGTTTTAGGTGTATAGGATGGCCTTTTCACTTTCCTGATGGTTTCCTTTGAAACACAAAAGTTTTTTTTCTTTTTTAAAATTTACTTATTTTAGAGAGAGAGAGAGAGAGAAAGCAGATTTCAAGCTGAGCACAGAACCCAACATGGGGCTTGATCCCATGACCCCAAGATCATGACCTGAGCTGAAACCAAGAGCTGATCGCCCAACTGAGTCACTCAGGTGCCCCAAAAGTTTTTCATTTTGATGAAATCCAAGTAACAGAATCTGGCAAGATGGTGGAGGTATAGGACACACAGAAAAGCACCAGGTCCCAGAAGCCCAGCTAA
>JAQQSY010000762.1:0-14854 GCA_028646535.1 Procyon lotor | reverse complement strand
AAAACAAAAGAAAACAACCCACAGTCTGTGCCCCACTTCCCAGGTCTCCAGACTTCCTGGATGTTATGCAGCGTATATATTACACCCCTTTTCTCCCCCCACATTAACACCTGGACTCCCCACTCTAACTTTAGACGTCATACAGTGCGTACTAGGTGAAAGTTGAACTAATACAGTCTATAAATCAGTTAATCCTATTTCCAGACCACAGACCCCTTGCAGTTTTACGTGTGTTCTAAGAAGACCAGGCGTGTGGTAGGGGACAGGCTGGCGCAGGGAAAGGGTATCTCCGACCGCTAGAAACAGCAGCCAGAGAGAGGAGTGAGGGCGATTTGTGAACCCCTTTGCCCAAAGCACTAAACGTGGGTATAAGCTGTTTTCTAGGAAGATGAGAAAGAAGGAAACCCCACATGACAGAAGGGGGAAGGAGCTGCAGGTGGGAACAGGAACAACACCCCGTGCTAACCACGCAGGGGGAAAGGAAAGCCCGAGAAGAAACCGAATCTAATCAATGGAGAAGAAATTTTCAGAAAGTGTTGGGATTCCCCAAAGAATATATTGATTAAAAAAAAGAGAGAGAGGTCTAAAATGTCACTTCCTTTTCTAGGATTAGGAGAGAAAAGACCCTCATGATCAAGTCAACAAACAAGGAAAAGTATGTGATAAAATTCACTCCTGATAAACACTGTTATCAAACCAGGAATAAAAAGGTACTTCCTTGGCCCAATTACGGGTATCAAATACAGCAAACTTCTTTCTCAACAGTGAAACCGGAGAGGCATTTCCTTTAAAATCAGGATGAGGCAAGGCTGCCCGCAATCACCACTTGCATTCATTGTTGTTCTAGAAGGCCTGGCTGGCGGGTGAGGAAGGAAGGACAAAGAAGAGAGGGCAATGCAGTAGCAAGAAAAGCTAGAAAATCCAAATCTTAAAAAGACGCTATTTGATAAGACTGAAAACACACGTCTATGACTATATCTCTATATGCATTTGAGAATAAAGCTAATAAAAGGGAGGCGTATAGGACAAGCAAGAGAAAAGTTACAACATCTTTATTAAATTCATTAAAGACCTAAGTGAACGTTACATTGTTACACTGTAGATACATATATACAGATATTTGTATAAATATGTATATAATGCATGTGTTTAAAATATGTGCTTGCTTGCACACACATGCACGCGTGTGCACACACACAGTATGCACACACAGAATAAGGTCCAAAAATAAAAACACAAAATGTTCAGATGTGTTACCTCCCGGTAGTGGGTTATGGATCCTTAATTCTAAATATCTCAGTATTATCTTCCAACCTTTTCTTTTTTTTTTTTTTACTATCAACCACATATTATTTAGGTGTTTTAAAAATCTGTAGTATCTGTGTCATACTGTAAATATCCTTTTGAAAATGAGTTAATAGACTTGTTTTTCTTTTTTCTTTTCTTTTTTTAAGTAAGTTCCAGTGTGGGGCTTGAACTCATGACCCTGACAGGATCAAGAGTGTCCTGCTCCACCAATAAAGCCAGTCAGATGCCCCCCAACATCTTGCTTCTTAGAGGAGGTATATTCTAATGGTTCTACTGTGAATCTTTATCACCAAAATCAGGAAGGGCTTCTTTTCCTTTCTTTTTTTTTTTTTTAAAGCGACCTGTCTTTTACCTTCTTCGTCAAGGCTGCTGAAACTCTGCCCCTCGGTCAGCAAGTCCCGTTTCTCGTCTTTCCACTCCTGGCTAATTGAGGACACGATCTCCTGCGAGGAGGCCTTCAGGGCGGCGATGGAGTTGCAACGTTTTTTAGAAGGTGAGGCCTTCAAAGCTACACAAGAAGGCAGATGGAGAGACAAAGATATTTACGGTAAAACCACATGAATATTTTTTATTAAATTACGATTTTACTCACTGACGTATTACTCATTATTTGAGCAGAGTGCGAGACGTTTTGTTTTACAGACCCGAGGAAAGGGAGATGAAACTCTTTGGGTTTTGGCCATTTTACTTGTCCAGAATGACCTGACTTCAAGGAGAAGATCCTAGAACACACGTGAACTGGTATATGTCTCCAGATTTTGAAGTCAAGTCCTAACCCGAGGTGAGATTCAGATGTTCTGCTGCTAAAGGATACTTTTTCTGCCTCCAGGCAATGTTTTTCTAGTGTTGGGAGGAAGTTGGGTGGGTTGGTAAACGCAGATGGTAAAGCGAGGAGAATTCTCATGACCCTGGTTTTATTAATGTGGGGACTGGGAATTTCCAAACATGCCGATGTTTAATCTTATACTCATGAAGCCTAATTTAGCCAAGTTACTTCTGTTTTTTTTTTTTTTGACAGAGAGAAACACAGCGAGAGAGGGAACACAAGCAGAGGGAATGGTAGCAGGAGAAGCAGGCTTCCTGCCGAGCAGGGAGCCCGATGCGGGGCTCGATCCCAGGACCCGGGGATCATGACCTGAGCAGAAGGCAGACGCTTAACGACTGAGCCACCCAGGCGCCCCAGCGTAACAAGTAACCCAAGTTACTTCTGGTTGCTTTTTGCTTTTAAGTGACTTTCCACTGAAATTTCCTGCTCTCTGGGTCTTTTCTAGGTCACGGCTACGTCAGATGTTATCATTCACTCTCGACCTCTGTCCACACATCATTCTCCAACTTCAGGAGTGTGTTGGGACCTGAACCACGGTGAATGGACTTCGCCATCCATTCTCCTCGCTGAAGGCTGTCCCTTCGCCTCTGATACGTCCGTGGGAGCGGCTGTGGCTACAGACGGACCATCCCCATTTCTATGGGGTCTTCGCTGCAATAATTCTTGGCTTAACGTTGTTAGAGAATTCCCTTGGAGGCGAGGGAGTGAGGGAAGTTGAGGCTTTCTTATGCTTTCCCTGATCTGGGTTTAGGCAGAGCCTCTACTTGTCCTTTGGAGGTTTGCACAGAGGGGGGGACCCGACAGCTGATCCATTAGAGTATTGTGTCTGGCCTTGGGAAGCTCTCCAGAACTTAGATGATGGTCCTCATTTGGGGCCTGCCCATGGGCAGCCTGCGACGGGGAAAGAATAGTGGGCAATCTCTCCACTTAAAGAGAAAGGAAGGTTCATGTGTCCTGTGAGCAGTCTTAGAACCCTAACAATATAATCATCACAAATCCTGGAGAGGGCTTTAGGGTGTGGAGGGTGACATTCCCCCAGTGAATCTCATACTATCCACGTGGGTTGTCCGAGGGAGGTGGGCCCATTTACAGGTCCGACAACTGAGATCGTGAAAGTTGCGACCTGCTCAAGATCACAGAGCTAGAAAGCAAGAAACCCTAGGTGTCTTTCTTCCACCTGAAGGTGTCTAAGCTGGTGTCAATTTCCCATTTCCTCTCTCTAGAGGATTCTATTTCCCAGCTGACATGAGGCGGAGAAAAGATAAAACGAGAGGGTTTTTTTTTTTTTTTGTTAGTTTTTGAGGGGAGGACATTTTGAATGTTTAAAAACTGATCCAAGTGGATTTTAATGGAAAGTAAGTGGACCAAAGAAGTCACATTTTCCTTAATTCCTCATCCTATCAAAACAGCAGTGACAGCTGCTTTCTGGGTGTGAAGGGATCGCACACACGAGCTCCTGCTTTAATACTAGTCTGCAAACTTTTATAAACCCTCAACTCCTTGTCTTCCAACATAACACTTTAAAACTTTTAAGGCAGAGGATCTCAAATGTGGTTCAGGGACTACTAGAGGCGCCCGAGACCCTTTCAGGAGGTCTGCAATCCTAAAACTATTTTCAAGGCTGTCTAGCTGGCTCTGATTGGTGACTCTCGATCTTAGAGTTGTGAGTTCAGGCCCCGTGTTGGGGGTAGAGATTACTTAAAAAAGAAACAAAACGTGGAGGACACTGGGAGAAGAAAAGGAAGGGTGAATTGGGGGAAATCGGAGGGGGCGATGAACCATGAGAGACTATGGACTCTGAGCAACAAACTGAGGGTTTTGGAGGGGAGGGGGTGGGGGGTTGGACGAGCCTGGTGGTGGGTATTGAGGAGGGCACGTACTGCATGGAGCACTGGGTGTGGTGCATGAACAATGAATCTTGGAACACTGAAAAAATAAAAGTATTTGGGGGAAAAAAAACAAAAAACCCCACAAAATAAATGTAAAAAACTATTTTAATGGGGTGCCTGGGTGGCTCAGTCGTTAAGCGTCTGCCTTCGGCTCGGATCATGATCCCAGGGTCCTGGGATCGAGCCCCGCATCGGGCTCCCTGCTCTGTGGGAAGCCTGCTTCTCCCGCTACCATTCCCTCTGCTTGTGTTCCCTCTCTCACTGTGTTTCTCTCTGTCAAATAAATAAAGTCTTTAAAAAAAAAAAAGATTTTCATAATAATATTAAGACATAAATCACCTTTCTCGCTATTTCTCACGAGTTTTCTACATGCCACATGACCTCTCGCCACAGACAGAATACAGAGGCAGATGTGAGAATCTAGAAGTTGTCTATGAACCAAAACTGGGGATTGGAAAAAATGAAAAATGATGCCACTCTCCTCACGATCTCATTTATTTTAGCAAATACTACTTTCCATCATCACGGTTTATGTGAAGACTTTTACCTTTTGGTTGAAAATATCTTAAGATGCGATGTCTTCTAATTATTACTTTGTGAGAATGATTATTTGACGTCCTCCTCAATTTTAAATTCTAACATGGTAAACATTGCTAGATACAGCCCACGTGGGTGAAAGTCTTCTGAGGTCCTCAGTCATTGGAAAGGGTACGAAGTGGCCCCGGGACCAAATGGTTTGGGCACCACATAGATCTCTGGTCGGGGCTGAGTCTCTCAAATGAGAAGGAGCTGGGATCAGGAGAAAATGGGCAGCAGCCAGGAAATAAGATCCAGGGGAAGACACTCAGAACTGTGTGTATGTGGCTCACAGCAGAGAAAAGGCCATGGCCAGAGCTGTGGAAAGCAGCTCTTTGTTCATTACCCACGTCACATACGAGGAGCAGGGAGGACCTCAAACCTAACCTCTGTCAGCACCTAAATGGTAAGTCTTCCTTAAAGGAATCATTTAGACTCTCTCATGGGATAAGAACTGAATCTCATAGAAACTGAAGGCCTCAAGGATTCTTCCTGCCTCCCCCTTGGGGATTCTTTTGATTGGATACTCTCAAAAGATGGTTTGGGCTATGGATCACTTTCTTTTGTGCTGCAGAAACTCCTGGATTTGTTTTTGGCTCAACAACGTCCATCCTGTGTCTGTTTCCAGCCCCACATCCTGCCACTTCCCTGCCTCTATACTTGACTGCCTTTCAGCTCACGTAGCTGTCATTTCTAGAACCTACCATGTCCATTCCTACCCCTGGGCCTTTGCACACGCTGTTCCTGTGATTTCAGAGGTCTGTACTGCCTCTCTTCCTAATGAATACTAGCTTATATTTTTAGGAATTACTTTCAATATTCTCTCTCCAAAGTTCTCTTGTGGAAGAATTGATCTTATTTCTCTCTGTGCACCTACAGCAGTGTTTGCAAAAACTCTATTAAAAACTGCTTCATTAGTTTATAAATCTGTTACATGTTCTAATCCCTGACCCAAAAATTACTGAGGGAGGAACTAATTAATTAAAAAAAAATCTTCCTCTATTATTAACAGTTAGAATAGTGCTTGGTACATTACAGGTGCTCAAAGTTGGTTGACTGAATGCATTATTGTTCTAAAAATCTTACAGCAGTTGATTTTTAACTAATGTACTATTATATTCCTTTTATTATATTACATTTTACTGCTTGAGACACATTATCTGGGTAGGGAATTTCAGTGAGGTTGCAATATTATGATGACTAATATTTCTAGAAAAAAATTATATGATTTTGCAGACATTATTACATTGCCAGTATGACTCAATTCTGGGGTGGAATGAAAGAATGTAATAACACTTAAAAAACTACTTTGAAAGAAGAAACTTGAAGACTAGATACTGTCTTCTTGGGGGTGGAAGTGAGGAGAGGAAGTTTTCATCCACAAAGAAAGTATACCTATAAGCATTAAGGGCTTTAATAGAATCACAGTTGATAAAGCCTCTTGAAGTGTAATTGACATACGTGTTATTAGTTTCAGGTGTACAAGATATTGATCAGACAATTCCATACATGACTCAGTGCTCACCGCCAGGGGTGTAATCACCATCTGTCACTACGTAATTTATTATTATTTTAGAATTTTTTTTTTATTATGTCCAGTTAGCTAGCATACGTAGTGCCTAGATTCCCTATGCTGTACTTTTATCTCCATGACTTATTTTATTTCTCAAAGTTTGTACCTCTCGATCCCCGTTATCGATCTCGCCCATCCCCTACCCACATCCTCCATGGCAAGCAGCAGTTTTTTCTCTGTACTTAAGAGTCTGTTTGTCCATAAGTTCTCTGTAGATGCCACATATAAGTGAAATTACATGATATTATTAATCTTTGTCTTTTTTCACGGAGCATAATATTCCCTAGGTCCATTCATGTCGTTGCAGATGGCAAGATGCCAATTTTTTTTTTTTTTTTAAAGATTTTATTTATTTGACAGAGAGAAACACAGTGAGAGGGAACACAAGCAGAGGGAATGGTAGCGGGAGAAGCAGGCTTCCTGCAGAGCAGAGAGCCCGATGCGGGGCTCGATCCCAGGACCCTGGGATCATGACCCAAGCAGAAGGCAGACGCTTAACGACTGAGCCACCCAGGCACCCCATGTATATTCTTGCCTTCTTTGTCATAGATTAACTGACCACGTGGGTTTGGGGTCTACTTCTGGTCTCAATCCTATACCACTGATCTATATGTCTATTTTTGTCCTGTTTTGATGATTACACCTTTTTTTGTATATTTTGAAATCTTGGATTGTGATACTTTTAGCTTTGTACTTGTTTTTCAGGATCGCTTTGGCTATTTGGGGTCTTTTGTAGGTTCATTTAAGTTTTAGGATTATCTGTTCTAGTTCTGTGAAAAAATGTTGGTATTTTGAAAGGGACAGCATTAAATCTGTAGATTGTTAAATGGGACAGTTTCCTTAATTTCTCTCTCTGCTACTTCATTATAATTGCATTGAGATGCAATGGATTTCTGTATATTAATTTTGTATCCTGTGGCTTTAATGACTTCATCAATCAGTTCTAGTAGTCTTCTGGTGGAGTCTTTGGGGTTTTCTACACATATAGTACAATGTCATCTGCAAATAGTGAAAATTTGACTTCTTCTTTGCCAATTTGGATGCCTTTTATTTCTTTTTCTTGTTTGACTGCTATGGTTACAGCTTCCAGCAGCACATTGAGAATGGACATCCTTGTCTTGTTCCTGACCTTAGAGGAAAAGCTCAGTCTTTCACTGATGGGTATAATGTTAGTTGTGGGTTTTTCATGTATGGCCTTTATTGTGTTGAGGTATGTTCCTTCTAAACCTACTTTGTGGGAAGTTTTTTTAAGATGAATGAATGTTGTACTTTGTCCAATGCTTTTCCTGCATCTATTGAAGTGGTCATATGGTTTTTACCCTTTTACACATATATTACACAAATATATCACATTTTTATATATCCCATTAGAATTTGTTGTGCGGGGCGCCTGGGTGGCTCAGTGGGTTAAAGCATCTGCCTTCGGCTCAGATCATGATCCCAGAGTCCTGGGATAGAGTCCCAAGTCGGACTCCCTGCTCAGTGGGGAGTCTGCTTCTCCCTCTGCCCCTCCCCCCACTTGTTCTCTCAATCTCTCTAATGGTCATTTTTTAAAAAAGATTTATTTATTTGACAGAGAAAGAGAGAGAGAGAGATCACAAGTAGGCAGAGAGGCAGGCAGAGACAGAGAAGGGAAAGCAGGCTCCTCGCTGAGCAGAGAGCCCAATGTGGGGCTCAATCCCAGGACCCTGAGACCATGACCTGAGCCGAAGGCAGAGGCTGTAACCCACTGATCCACCCAGGCGCCCCGAAATAGTCTTTAAAAAAAAAAGAGTTTGTTGTGCATTTAGGTATGCAAACCAATAACTTTAAATATATAAATATAAATACATAAATATATATATGTGAATATATACGAATATAAATATAAATACACAAAGTCTTATATGTCTATAAGAACTAAATGGGACGCCTGGGTTGCTTAGTCAGTTAAGTAGCTGCCTTCAGCTCAGGTCATGATCTTGGGGTCCTGGGATCGAGTTCCCCATCAGGGTCCTTGTTCAGCAGGGAGCCTGCTTCTCCCTCTGCCTCTGCCTGCCACTTTCTCTCTCTGACAAACAAATAAAATCTTTAAAAAAAGATTTCAATTATTTATTTGAGAGAGAACATGCGCGTGCGTGTGTGGGCAGGGGGAGGTGCAGAGGGGGAGGGAAAAGGAGAGGGAGAGAATACTAAGCAGACTCTTCGCTAAGTGCAGAGCCTGTCATAGGGCTCAACCTTGATCCTGAGACCACGACCTCAGTCAAAACCAAGAGTCCAATGCTCAACCGACTGAGCCAGCCAGGTGCGCCCTAAATGGACCTTTAAATGATTTTTTATTGTACATATTATTCCATAATATAAGGTTGGACATGTAGGCAGTTTCTACCTTTTTTCTACCACAAAATAGGACTCTAATGATTATGGCATCAGGAAATACCTAATGGAATACTTAATCATAATTACCAAGTCATCACGGCTTTCGGAGATAAACAGTCCAAACCCTTCTAATAAAAATCTTGCAAAGATGCCCACAGTAAAGTCAGTAAGTGCTAAAAGTAAAAAAAATAAATTCCCAAGAATCTTACCTTGAATTTTCTTGAAAACTCTGGAATTCATAAACTTTAGAAACCGGTCAGCATAAAAACTTGGTCGATGAACAGAAACGGTATCCTGAAAGTACAAAGCAAGTGTCACGGTTTACCTCTTGGATCATTTCAAGCTAGAAGAAAGATCTACGCAATTGGTTCTCTATTAGCCGATGTCTTGAGCCCGAAGGCATGGATGCTGGCAGCCAGAAAGGAGCAAAACGTGTCCTCTGTGTGACCTGTGGTGCCCAGGAGTGAGGCTGGGGACACAGGCCCAAGACGCTATGAGCAAAGCTTCCCGATATTCCTGATGGAAGAGAGTACGGAGAGGGGCACAGAAGACTAGCCAAAGGATGCTGCTTTACGAAGCCAAACAGCTGATTCTCATTCCACTGTGTGCCGTGCGGGGCTTCTAGATTTTTTTTTTTACATACAAGCAATCAGTGTTTCATCTAAAATGAAGGGTTAACGCTTTTGGCCAGGGACAAAAGTTGGGGACATAAACAAGCTAAACAGCCCTAATGTAAGAGTGACATGTAGGTTAAAAAAAAAATTGTGTGGATTTTGTCTTGTAGTCATCAGGTGCACAGACCCTGGGAAGATCCCTGGGGGACAAGTTTGACTGATGACCTCCCTTATGCTGAATTATCTACTAATTAGATAGAATTGAACGAAATTGAATTGTTAACTCAATTCTCTCGTGCTCGCCAGGAGTCTTCAGGACTGAAGGGGCATTTTATTAAAATTCCAGGAAAGGAGATGGATGAAGAAGCTAATTTACATGTTTATTCAGTAATCACGTATCTGCTAACCAAGATAGATATTTCTAGAAATAAAAAATGTTCTGTTCTCCTTCTACGTTTGTGGATTCTAATAAAAAAAAAGTTCTGAAAATTTAAATTTAGGTGGTATAAAGCAGCTTCTCCGGGTTTGGAATAAAGAGCCCACATAGGACCGGAGGTCTGGAGACGTAGTTCTGATGTTAGTTCTAACTTTAATAAAGCTAGAGTCTTCCTGTGTGATCCAGGAAAAAGGGAGTGTGTTGGTGCCTCCATTTTCCCCCCCATCTGTGAAATTGGGCGTTACAGGAGGCACAAGGTCATTCTGTAATCAGCATGTCAGGAAGGACACAGTACAGAGAAAGCCTCTTTGCCCAAGGCCTCTTGGTCCCGTAGCCCATCAGGGATGCTACAGAGGTGGGAATTTCTGGCCGGTCCGACATGCAGCTCCTGTCTGAAATGGACACACCCGACAAGCACAGTGACTTAGAAATATCTTATGGTACAAGATGACTGAGACTCAGACTGTGCCTTCCAAGAGAAGTTGGACCGCGTGTCTCTTTGGCATGAAGAAACACTGTTTAAGTAAGAGGCACATTTGCAAACAAACAAAAATGAGTCTTTCTTACAGCTTTTACAATTCCGCAAATGTAGGTTCAATACAGAGGTACACTTAAACAAACAAAAAAAAAACCCAAACCACCAAAATGGAGGATGTGTTTTAACTAGACAAAGGTAGGGTCCTCTCAGCAGAATCTGACCAGTTGAGAACTAGGTCAGTCCCATCAGAAATCTTAGCCTGGTAGCCAGGAATTAACGTTGTCTCAGAAAACAGAAGGAGACGTGTGTTTACCGTCTCCCTTCTACGGTGAAGACATTATTCAGTCTCCACTTTTGGCAGGAAGGGAAAAAAAATGAACCCGCCATCTTGGCCTTTAAATGGAAGGAATCTTTGATCTGAATAATAAGCCTACATTTAATCCTGTGGAAACAAACAGGAAACAAACCTGTGACCCTACTGTTTACAAGTGCGTTCTGATGAAGCCCATTCCTCAGCCTGTAGATAAAATGCAGATCTTTCACGCTGAAAGGTTATTACCAGTCTTCCACAGAACTGAGGAAGTGGGTGTCCTTTCCAATAGGGAGAAGAATAGTATCTATAATTTATCTCCTCTCAAAGGAAAGCATCTGCAAACACCTTTAAAAAAAATGTGTGAGCAAATCTTCAACCGATATCTTCCTGGGCAGTGTCACTTCGGTTTATTAACTGAGGGAGGTTGAGGCCAGTAAACGTTCTGTCAGCAGCAAAAAGTTCAAATCTAACAACATCCAGAGAGGAATGTGCATTTGTATTATGTGCGTCAAGAGAGACTGGGGGTAGGGGGAGAAGGGGAGGGCTGGGGGAGGGAAGCTGTTGATTGATGATTGTTTTCTTTTGTTACGCAATTCTGAGTTCAACAGATATCCTCATGCTTGTCAGTCTTAGTCCTGTATCCAAACAAAACAACTTCTAAGTCTGCACTTTTTTTTTTTTTTTAAAGATTTTATTTATTTATTTGACAGAGAGAGAGATCACAAGTAGACAGAGAGGCAGGCAGAGAGAGAGGGGGAAGCAGGCTCCCTGCTGAGCAGAGAGCCCGATGCAGGGCTCGATCCCAGGACCCTGAGATCATGACCTGAGCCGAAGGCAGAAGCTTTAACCCACTGAGCCACCCAGGCGCCCCTAAGTTTGCACTTCTTCACTTTTTTTTTTTTTTTTTTTAAAGTTTGCACTTCTTATGTCTTTCTTGTGTGGAACACTAAAGGGCATTATTTTATTTAATCCTTATCTCAGCCCTATGAGGCAAAAAAACACATAATATTACCATATCTCTCGTACAGATGGGAAACCAGGCCAAGAGAGGCCAAACCCCCAAGCAACATGTCTGGGTCCTGTGATTAGTACAGCGGTGAACACAGGGTTCAAATCCAGGGCTGTGGACCCCTGGAGTCAGGTTCAGACCACTCCACAGCTCAGTCTTGTGAGAACCTCATCTCAACTATCCTCCTGATCTTCCCAGGGTCTATGCAGTCTCCCCCTTCTTCTCAGCATCCTCTCCTTCCTAAGTGAGTCCTTCAGATTTCACACAAAAACAAGACATCATTTGCTCTGTTGACTCTACTTCCTAGACACACCCTGAGGTCTGAGAAGTCAGAAAAACATACAGATAACAAGGAACAAGATAATCACATACCCCATCATAGACAAGAGCTTTCCAGGAATGTTCTAGCTTCTTCATTAACCTAAAGGCAAAGAGACAGAAACATAAAAAAAAAAATAAGAATGTAAAATCATTCCCATTTGGTGTATCTTCAGAACCTTTTGTTGATTTATTTTGAAATGATGAAAGGCTACGTCCCCAAACTTCTTACCTATATGATTGCAGAATGTCAATAATGCCCATAAATAAAAGTAGTTTTTCTCCCTTATGGCTTTTAGCTGGAATGCCTCCCATTCTGTTGACAGAGCAAGAGGGAAAATATTTTACAACATATAATGGAAAGTTAAAAATCACTTCTAGTAAATAGACTGTAAGTAAGAATGGACAACTTTAAGAATTCTGGACTTGCACTCCCTTTTTTTTCTTTTTCTTTTTTTTTTTACCCTGGGTAGTCTTCCTGGGAATCCAGAATGCTGAACTTCCCACACAGGAGAACCAAACTATAGCTGTCAACTCAGGACAGCTGGATGGGAAGAATCCAAACAAAAAAAATTATTCCTATTTTAAAACTACGAGAACAAATTTTTTTTTTTAAAGGTTTTACTTATTTGACAGAGAGATCACAAGTAGGCAGATAGAGAAGGGATGCAGGGCTCGATCCCAGGACCCTGAGATCATGACCTGAGCCGAAGGCAGAGGCCTTAACCCACTGAGCCATCCAGGTGCCCCGAGAATGAATTTTTGAAATACTGCCCTTTAAAAATGCAACACTTTTACATATTTACTGTGAGATGTAAAATATTTAAAAGAACCCATTTCTAGGAGGCAAAGGACCCCTATTAGCATTTGGTACACCCTTCCAGTACAAATGTGTGTGTATATGTATTGACAAGCCCACAAAAGCAATGGTTTAACATGCTTTATAATTTGAATCCTTCCATCGCTAAACGATACACATTTGCTTGTATTCAGTGCTAATGTCTTGTTTAATGGCTGTGTAGTTCACTATACTGATACAAGAATACTTTGTTGAATTAATTATTGGGCATTTAGATAGATTTAGAAGCAAGGATTTTTTAAAAGTTTGATATGTACGGATTTCCTTTATGAAAGCGAAATACGCCTGTGACCGAATCCTTGTTGGAGACCCCTACAAGGCAGTATCACTAACTAAGGAAAATGCACACGGCAGTCAATCCTTCTAGTAATTTCCTTCTGTTAGAGCATATATGCTTTTATATGCAAACGAATCCTGCAGTTCCTAGCACATCTGGCGAAGGCAAGAGACCACATCTGCCGGGATGGAGGATCCAGAAGAAGAGAATCCTCTCATGCAGACGAGGAGCTCTGAATTATGAATGCAATTCCTACCACGGGTTTGCTTAAATACACATTTATTCAAATTCAAAGTATGTCCTCCCTGTTGCGGGGGACGTTTTGAATATGGCGCCGACGGGGGCAAAAACATTTTCAGCCATTGTTGGGAAATGGAACCATTTGAAAAAAGCAAGCACGTGGGTGAACCAGGGGTAATAACTAGATTGCATCTAGTTATCGCATCTAGTTACCCAGCGATGAATAGGAATGGAGGCTGATCAATCCGCTGTAGCACCAGGTATAAATCCATTCTCAAAGAGCCACCATGAAGGGAACATGATTGCATTTAATCACCCACTACTGCGGGCGGCCATGGCCAGGAGCGTGGGCGGGCGGGTGTACTTACGTGTCCGGGTTCTCTGTGATGATCCCATCTCCAGGTTTCCCCGGGCCCTGGATGGATTCCATTGCCGTGGAATAGAGGACCTTCTGCATCCCAGACCGCTTAGCATCAGGCACGTTTTGTGAGTTCTCCTCTTCTTTCTCTTTGAGGGAATGGTCCAGGATGTGGATTCCCAGCAGAAGGCTATAGTCCATGATTTTGAAGCTTTCCAGCACCTGAGGAAGAAAAAGAATCAGGATGTCAGTCAACTGAAGCGGCTCCTAAGTCTCGGCTGCAGAGACTCAGAAAGTTCTAGATGCACAGCTCCTGCGTTCCTTCCAGGGGATGGCTGATGGAGGAAAATTGAAATAAAAATATTTGAGGTTATTATTAGGTCATGTTCAGTAGGGATTATCACTATAGCTCCAAGAGAATATACATATATATTTTAAAGATTTATTTATTTATTTCACAGAGAGAGAGATCACAAGTAGGCAGAGAGGCAGGCAGAGAGAGACAGGGAAGCAGGCTCCCTGCTGAGCAGAGAGCCTGATGTGGGGCTCCATCCCAGGACCCTGAGATCATGACCTGATTGAGCTGAAGGCAGAGGCTTTACCCAATGAGCCACCAGGCACCCCCCAAGGTGATATTTTTTATGCACATCTAAAGCAAGCACAGCTTTTCCTAACAGTCCATGAATGCTTCACTCATAACATTTATTGTGCACTTCCTATGGAGGTCACTCAGATTCAACCCTCCCAACTCTTCGGGCTAGGTACTATTATTGTCTCTCTTTTACGGATGAACAAATTGAGAGAGAGGGAGAGAAAGTAATTCATTCAGTATCACAAAGCTTCGAAGTGGCAGTGTCAGGATGTGAACCCCGGGCAGTCAACTCCAGCGGCCACACTCTTAAACACAAGAGCACATACACTTCCACCTAATGGTCTCTATATGCTTGTATCCTCCTCAGCATGAGGACTCAGCTGGAATAAGGTTTTGTCTGAATTCCGTTCTCCAAATCTTTTTTTTTTTTTTTTTTTTTTCCCGTTCTCCAAATCTTAACCTTGCTGGAGTTCCATGGTCTCCTTAGGAAAGCCAGTGTTTCTGAGTTGCCGTCTGGTACCCAGTAGAAGTGTTTTTAAAGAATTACCTCAACAAACAGAGCTTCACGCTTAGTTATCCACTCAGCAAACAGTGGGGAAGAGAAGTAATTAAGAGCGGCTGGACGCAGCCAGAAAAGGAGCGAGAGATGCTCTGACAGGAAAATGGAGGGAAGTAAGGTCAAGGGAAGAGGCATTCAACATGGCTTCCCACTGTAGGTGGGGCTTCGACACTCAGGAGGCTTCTTCTGTGGAGGGAGAGTATTCAGGAGAGCATGAAAATGGGGCTATGATTAAGTTCTTCTCCTAGTGCATTGTGTGTGATTCTCCTCT
>JAQQSY010000761.1:0-14854 GCA_028646535.1 Procyon lotor | reverse complement strand
ATTTCTGCAAAGAGGACATCCAAATGGCCAACAGACACATGAAAAAGTGCTCCACATCACTCGGCATCAGAGAAATACAAATCAAAACCACAGTGAGATACCACCTCACACCAGTCAGAATGGCTAAAATTAGCAAGTCAGGGAACGACAGATGTTGGCGAGGATGCGGAGATAGGGGAACCCTCCTACACTGTTGGTGGGAATGCAAGCTGGTACAGCCACTCTGGAGAACAGTATGGAGGTTCCTCAAAAAGTTGAAAATAGAGCTACCCTACGACCCAGCAATCACACTACTGGGTATTTACCCTAAAGATACAAATGTGATCTGAAAGGGCACATGCACCCAAATGTTTATAGCAGCAATGTTCCCAACAGCCAAACTATGGAAAGACCCTAGATGTAAGTCAGTCAGAGAAGGACAAGTATCACATGATCTCTCTGATGTGAAGAATTTGAGAGGCAAGGCGGGAGTTTGGGGGGGTGGGGGAGAGAAATGAAACAAGATGGGATCAGGAAGGAAACAAACCATAAGAGACTCCTAAACTCACACAACGAACTAAGGGTGGCTGGGAGGTGGGGGGGTAGGGATAGGGTGGCTGGGTTATGGACATTGGGGAAGGTATGTGCTATGGTAAGTGCTGTAAAATGTGTAAGCCTGATGATTCACAGACATGTATCCTGTGGCAAATAACACATTATATGCTAATAAAAAAATTAAAAAAAGTCTTGTGTAAAATATGTAAATTTACATAAAGTCTTATGTAAAAAAATGTAAAAAAAAAAAAAAAGTGATGTTTTTGAGATTCATCCGGTTGTCACACATGTAAGTGGTTTCTTTTTATCTCTGAATAGTAGTCCATCGTCTGGCTGTGCCGTGGTCTTTCTCCTGTTGCCTGTTGATCGTTTCCGGTATTTAACTAAAAGTAAAGCTGTGAGAACCATTTCTTATATCTTTGTGGACATGCGATCATTCATCTTTGGTAAATACCTAGGAATGGTGTTGCACAGGCCGCGTAGATGTAAGTGCATAATTTTGTCGGAAACTGCTAAACTGTTGCCAATATATTTGTACCTTTTACACTCCCACCGGCAACAACTGAGAGCTCCAGGCTCACAGATGCTCAGTATCCTTGACCTTTTTTTTTTTTTTATTTGACAGAGAGGAGAGAGATCACAAGCAGGCAGAGTCAGGCAGAGAGAAGCGGGGAAGCAGGCTCCCCGCTGAGCAGAGAGCCCGATGCGGGGCTCCATCCCAGGACCCTGAGATCATGACCTGAGCCAAAGGCACCCAGGTGCCCCTATCCTCGACCTTTTTAATTCAGCCGTGCTAATGCTGTAGGTCGTAGTTTTATTTGAATTGTCCCAGTGACTAGGGAGGGGGAGCAACTTTTCCTTTACCTGTTGGTAATTCATAGATCTTTGTGAGGCATCTGTTCAAGTCTTCTTGCCTCTTTTATTGGGTTCCTTTTGAGTTATTTTGAATAACACACACACACAAAGGAGCTCAGTGGTGGCGGGGGGCTAGGGAGCGCCCAGGGAAATGGAGGTGATGACAGATATGGGGTTCCTTTCTGGGGTGATGAAAATGTTCTGAAATTGGTTGTGGTGAGACCAGCACAGCCCTGTCAGGATACTAAAAACTTAATTGTGCTCTTTAAGTGGTTAAATTATATAGTATCTGAATTCCATCCTCATGAAGTTGTTTAAAATCGAAAGGCAAAACAAGTGTCTTCGTCTCCTGGAGTGGCAGCGACAGAGCCCCAAAACGGCAGATTTGGGGGCTGGACCGACAGATCTTTATCATCTCACAGCTCTGGGGTCGGAAGTCTGAAGTCCGAGGTGTGGGCAGGGCCCTGCCCCCTCGGAAGGTGCACGGGAGGGTCTGTTCCAGGCCTTTCTCCTTGGCTTGGACGTATTTAAATGTTTCAGAGGCACCGTTAATCAACCGCATGGGACAGAGTAAAGCAGTAGAATCCACGAATGTGTTCATAGCTATTTCAGGAGGAGGATTTAGAGGAGAACTGGGAGGAAATGGGATCTAGAACACTAGGAGCTAGAAGAGCATTTGCAGGAGGAAGAGGCGGGCACAGCAGGTGACCTCTGAGGTCAGGCACCGCTTCGGAACCATAGCTATGTCCCAGTGCCCTGGCTCATCTTAAATATTCTTTAAATACTTAGGACGTGAGCTGTTGGAAGGAACTGGAGGCTCTGGGGACATCCAGGAGGCTGAAAGAGAAAAGCGACCTAGGGTGATCAGTTAAATTTGAATTTGTTTCCTGAGGATGGTGCTTCTTAATCTTTAGGGTGCAGCAGGGTGGGGGTGGAGCTTGTTAACCCTCCCAGGGGGGTTGGTTGGGGCCCAGTGATGTGCATTTGGTTACCCATAGGTTACCCTGGGATGCTGCTGGGACCACATTTTCACTACTACTGCAAGAGGAAAGGGGGCTCCAGAGAGGATTCCTAAGGCCTTGGGGGTGGGGGGGACCCAACCAGAGATTGAGAATTATCTGTTACCCGACAGGACTGGAGAGTTTTTCTACAGCTGAGTTCAACAGGCTCCCCCAAAGGCCAATGATTAGATTAAGAGCAGAGGGTTTTTCAAGGAGTCCAGAAAAAGGAAATTGGAGGGTAGACAAGACAGTAGTGGCCAGTGATTTATCTTGGAGCTTAAAGTGATGGGCAGGGAAGTAAAAGGTGGTGGAGATTGGAGATTCAGGATATGATGGTTGAGACTAGTATATTTGTGACCTTTGTGACTGCAGCCTTGTGACTTGATTATTTGCAGTCCACTCTGGCGTTCTGTTTAAGAACAGTGTTGATGATGGGGGCACAGGGCCCCTGGGTGGCTCAGTGGGTTAAGCCTCTGCCTTCAGCTCAGGTCATGATCTCTGGGCTCTCTGCTCAGCGGGGAGTCTGCCTCTCCCTCTGTGTGTGTGCTTCCACCCCCTCAAATAAATAAGATATTTACTTAAAAAAATAAAATCAATGCTGATCATAGCTCAGTATATTAATTTCATGACCTGGTGGGTTACAGCCCCTGGTTTGAAGACATTGCTTCCAGAGATGTCCCGGTTAGAAGTCAGAAAGTAAGGGTGCTGGGAGAATGTGCCGTCCTGCTTGTTATTGGTACAAGGGAGGATGCAGACGAGGGGGAGTCATCCGGGAGGGGCGACCAGCCAGTGTTTCATGGTACGAGCACGAGGCGGCATGGAGATAATTATCAGTGGCAATACCAGTGAAGCTTTGAGGCTAAACCATTATCATATATATGTGGACAGCAGGGTCCCGTAAGGTGATGTGGAGAATTTGAGGTGAAAAGGAAGCAATTCTCAGAATGGATTGTGTCCCAGATACATCACATTGTTCCCAGCGGACCCTTGTGCCAGCTGATTTGACAGACCAGTTGGTAGATTGAAACTTACTCCTCCCCAGTATGTCGCAATGAACAAGTAATGTGTCAGCTCTTCCATAGAGTGCTGGTTGGGGGTGGGGGGAGATGGAGGTAATATATAAAAGTAGTGGGGCTTTTTAGGACAGTAATCATGACAACTAGTTCAGAATTAATCTGAAAGCCCTTAAAATACTTTCTATGCAGTGCCTGTTCTGCAGTAATCACAAGTGTGAGGGGTTCGGCCAACAACCTTGCAGGTGTATCTTCTGTAGTGAAAATACCGGGTGAACACATTTGCTGGCCATACTATCCTTGGCAAGAAATACACAAGTGCTGTGTTTACCTGGTGAAAGTTTAAAAGAAACTTACGAAAAGTGATCTGTAGGATTTTTTTTTTTTTTAAAGGTAAAGTGGTCTTTAGTCTGGCGGAAGAGTATTTGGAAGGTAGTTGTGGGCTGCTCGGATACATTGTTTTCACACGTTTTTAGTACTGTGTTACCGTCATCGAAGGAGTGATAGCGCCTCTCTCTGTATTGATAACACACGCCTGGGTATGTGCTTTCAGTTTATTTCAGATCACTCCCGAATTGTCTTCATCCAGCATTTCTCCAGAGAGCTGATCTGGAATTTGAGGTCCTCCTCAGGTGGAACAAATTTATGAGCCTCCCGAGAGAGAGCATGAAACATCTTCAGGAAATAACTAGTGTTTCAGATTCTGAGTTTGATGAACGCAAAGGCCACAGTAAATGTGTGCACAGTAAATGTGTGACATTCTAACCAGGGGGAAATGTTAGAGGTGATCGAGTACAGAACTTCATTGGTACATACAGCAGTGCCCCTCGTAGCTGCAAGCGAACTGCACGAAAGCTTGACCTATGAGCCAGGCTGCTGCTGTAGAGGACGACGGTATCCCCGAAAGCCAGAAATTGCTGGAACCAGGACTGGGAACATTTGGAACAGTGGGATTTGTTGACTAAGAGTAATATGAAAATTTCAACACTGGTCGTTTAATAATTCTACTTTTTAATGGAAATAGCCAAAAAACCCCGCTGAGTCCTCTCAGCAGATGTAGTCTTCCTGTCTCTTCTTAATTTAAATAATTAATGACCCCCCCTTAGGGGAGAGAACCCGGGAGGAGACCCAGGGGGGACCCAGGGTTCTCAGCAGTCCTGCCTCTGCTAATGGATGGTCCCCCTTCTCCCAGGACCAAGCTGATCGAGAAAGCCAGTTTGCTCCCTGAAGACCAGACTTTGAAATTCGGGTATCCCACTTACGCATGAAGCCGAGAGTTTGCGGTCACCCTGTGTCATGATTTGGGTTGGACCACACTATCTGCGTGTCCCGGAAGGATTCTTGGCGTTTTTCAAGTCAAATGTTAACTGAGCCTGTCAGAAAATTTCTGCCCTTCACGGTGCAGACAAGGAACTCCTTGGATATGTACCAATGATTATATTTTTAAAACACGGTCCACTTGTTTATCTAAAACTCCATTGTTGCACTTAACCTCTTGCAATCTTATTTAATGTAACTTTGTTCAATTTCCTGTGATAACTGCAGAGATTCTGGTCCCTGTCGCTTGACTCCTCCAGCAGGGCTCGTCCTTGACAGTGGTGTGTCCTGCCTTCTTCTTGGGGGGCTTATCAAGTAGACCATACTTAACCCCTTTCTTTCACTATTTTTAATCCAGTTCTACTTTGGAAAAGGTGTAAAAATCCATTTAATCCCTTGTAACTCTTGCCCATTGATCTTGAGAAAAAATTACCTTCTGCTTTCTTCCTTCCCTTTGTCCATTTATAAGCTGCAGACCCTGGTAGCCTACAGAAGGGTGTCAGAAGTGCACCAGAGGGCCTAGACGTACTCTTCCGAAGCCCCAGAGGAGTCTCTTTTCTCTTTTTTCTTTCTCATTTCTTTTGCTTCAAGCCATAGCATTCAGTGAAAATAAGAATTTTCTTATTCCTTTGAATTTTTCAGTTTTGCTAATGATTTAATAGAAGTTTTTTCCTTGCTATTTCCTTGCATAAAATAGTTTTGCTGTATTTTAAACGAAATGCTTTTTATGAGCTAGCTTAGATAACGTGTCTCTGGAACACAGTCCGATCACAATGTGTGGGCTCCTTGATAACCCCTGCCTCCTGTAGGGCATGGGCAGGACTGTGATGGGCTACCAAATAAATACGACAGAACTGTGTCTTAATTGCTGTTGAACTGTGTTCCCTGGTCACGTATGTATATAGACTTGAGATCTTGTGTAGCATCTGGGACGCATGAACGTGTTCTGAGGGCGCATAAGTTTTCGTTTCATTCATTTGTTCTGAACGAGAGCATGTGCAGTGCCTCGGGCCCCATTCTGGCCTCAGTGGGCCAGTGAGTTGGGGAGGATGTCGGATAACAGCAAGGACTAAAAAGAAACCAAGCAGGATGGCAGTGATAGAGTTTGGGGGGGGGCACCCTTGGACACCCACGTATGGACGTAAGGTGGTCTTAGCGGAGGCTTCTCTGCGGAAGGGACGGTTGATCCCAGACCAGAATAATGAACAAGTAAGTCGTAGGTGCGGAGCTCTGCGGAGACAGCAAGAACAAAGGGACAGGGGGATGTGAGTGGAGCCCGGGAGGGTCTGGGCGGAGGAGTGTTGGCCGCAGAGAGGTTAGGGCGATGGGCAGAGCAGGGCCTGGTTAGGAGTTGGGAGTTTATCCTAATCGCAGTGAGGATTTTAAGCAGGGAAGTAACGTGTAGTTGTCAAAAGCTCTCGGAGGCTGCTTTGTAGAGAATGATTTCAGATTTTAATAATTTTAATAATTCCAGAAACACTTTGAACTATGTGTTTAACGCTCGTGAGGAGTAAAATAGGCCTGCGGACTTGGTTTTCTAGTTGTCTTCCGACAGCGCCCACTCTTACACCGGTTTATTAATTCATTAATTTCTAAGTATGTGGGGCCTGTCTTTGTCGCAAAAATGTGCCACCTGTCGGCTACCCTCCCGAGGACCAGAGGAAGGCAGGCACAGCCGAAACCCCGGAGGCAGAAGGTTCCGGTACAAACCTCTCTCCCTGAAGATCTTTTGGGGTTTTTGTTGTTGTTGTTGTTTTTAACAATTTTATTTATTTATTTGACAGACACAGCGAGAGAGGGAACACAAGCAGGGGGAGTGGGAGAGGGAGAAGCAGGCTTCCCACTGAGCAGGGAGACTGACGACACGGGGCTCGATCCTAGGACTCTGGGATCATGACCTGAGCCAGAGGCAGACGTTTAAAGACTGAGCCACCCAGGCGCCCCGACCCTGAAGATCTTGTGAGGTGGAAGTCCAGTGAGACGCAGCAAACATGTGGAGCATATGTTTAAAATTCATCGTGTTCTGAGGGGCCGCCTGGCTGGCTCAATCAGAAGAGTGTGCGACTCCTGATCTCAGGGTAGTGGATTCGAGCCCCACGCTGGGTGTAGATTACTTACAATAAAATGTTGAGGTACCCGGGTTGTGCAGTGTGCTTCCGTTAAGCATCCGACTCTTGGTTTCAGCTCGGGTCATGATCTCAAGGCCGTGAGATCGAGCCCCATGTGGGGTTCCACGCTCAGCAGGGAGTCTGCTTGAGATTCTCTCTCCCTCTGTGTCTATCCCCTCCTCTCCCCTCCCTGTGCTCGCTCAGGCACGCACTCCCTCTTTCTCTCTCAGATAAATAAACCTTTTAAAAGCATAATGTCATTGTAAAATATGCTCCAAGAATGTACAAGAGAAGAAAGGGATTGGGGTGAAATTTGGGAGGGACCGCTTCCGTCATTTTCTGGACTGTTCTTGCACTGTCTCTATGGGGTGTCCTAGTCCCTAAAGTCCTCGAGTAGAAATTTTAGGTAACAAATAGAGCAGTGAGAACGTAGGGCTCTAGCCCTTGATTTCTTAGCACACAGACTCAATGATGAGCAGTGATTTTGTCAAGTCCAGGACATTTCTTAGTTGTCTTCTGAGTGCCAGACGTCACGAGTCCTTTGATACTGAATGGTTGAGACAGGATCTCTACCTTCAAGGAGGTTGTTTGGTTTTTTGTGTGTTTTTTTTAAAGATTGTATTTATTTATTTGATAGAGATCACAAGTAGGCAGAGAGGCAGGCAGAGAGAGAGGGGGAAGCAGGCTCCCCACCGAGCAGCGAGCCCGTCGTGGGGCTCGATCCCAGGACTCTGAGATCATGACCTGAGCGGAAGGCAGAGGCTTTAACCCACAGAGCCACCCAGGCTCCCCCAAGGAGTTTTTTAAATAAAGACTGTTACATATTTTCAGTTTCCCTCCTTGAAAAGCTGTTCTCGCCTTGAAAAGCTGTACATTTCCACAGCCATATATGAAAAAGCCCAAAGAAATAAATCCTATCTTACTATTTTCTGTATTAAAATTAATATCCATATTTCAGGAACAGCAGAGGAAATTAGCTTAGACCTTATTTCAGAGTTTGTTTCCTTTTGACAGAATATGTGATATGCTTGTTGGTCAGTAATATTTGTCAATGGGACAAATGTGTTTAATTCATAATAGCTTAATTTCTTAAATTCTTCTCGTATAAAGCAAATTAGTGAAATTTATTCCCTTTTTGAAATTGCCCAGAAGTTAATTAAAGGAATGTGTTCTGATCCCAGTACTTTCTGTCCCTTCATCTTGTTGGAGTGGGGGCTTTTTGTAAAATAGTAGCATTAAATTTTTTGTTACCTTAACATGCCAATACATACTGAGCTTTTGCTCTCTTTTATAGGGAAATCCTCATTGACGATTCAGTTTGTTGAAGGCCAATTTGTTGACTCCTACGACCCAACCATAGAAAACAGTAAGTATTGTTCTGAAGGGTTTATAAACTGAGAAGCCTGCATTCTTCACACAAACAGCCATTGTGTGTTTCTGGAGGCTTCGATGGCAGGGTTATTGGGATAACCCTTATGGATCTCCAGCTGGGGTCCAAAAAAGCTTCCAAAGGTTTGATCCACTTCACACTAAATGGGTTTTTATTCAGTGTCCAGAACCCACCATCTAGAAATTGTTAGTTCCATAGGAATCCAGTGCCGCAGTGTATCCCAGACTCTGCTTCAAGAGTCTGAATAGAGAGACAAGAATAGAGAGCACAGTCTTTTTTCCCCCTCCTTCTCAACAGTAGCCCTTTTTAAGGATTCCAGGCTTGCAAAGGATGAAACACTCCAGATCCTTCGTCCCTTACTCTTAAGGAATCGCGAGCCCTTCCTCCACCCCCACATCCCCAGCCCCTTCCAGTCCTGAAGACTTGAAAGAAGGCTGTGGAGAAGTGAGCTATTCTGGGATGGGGAGAGCAGTTGCGGCATGGAAACAAAGGGGACTCTGAAGTCTACTGGCATCTCAGGCCCTGCGCAGAAAAAAGCACCGAAGAAAGAACCAGCCACAGCCTTCACCTTGTCCGCCTTTAATCCATGGTTTCAGAATCTTGCTGGAGAATTCTAGGACCGTGAGAGTCTTGATTCTAGGATCATTAAGCACTTCATCCAGGGAAGCTGCTTTGAAGCCAACTTCATGGTCAGGTCCATAGACTTCAACAACTAGATTTGTAGCCCTCACCTGTCCAGAGCGTGCAAGAAAGACTTCAAAAGAGGCTTACAGCAGGGGGTTGACCAACTATGGCCTGTGGGCCAGAAAGACCCACTGCCTTTTTGTACAGCACACGTGCAAAGAAGGGTTTTATATTTTTTTAATGATTAAAAAAGTCAACAGAAGAGTATTTGTGACCTGTGAAAGTTACACGAAGTTCACATTTCCGCGTCCGCCATGTGCATTCATCACGGTGTCTGTGGCTGCTTTTGTTCAACCATAGCGGAGTTGTTGAATACTTGCAACAGAGATTCTTCGGCCCTTTACAGGAGGAGTTTGCCCACCCCTCACTTAAAAATTGCAGCTATCTTTCACGTCCCGGTATGCTGATGGCAAGGAAGGGAGCCTGTTAGTTGCTAACCCAACTCTGGGAAGACCGGGGTTTGAAAGTCACCTCTGTTAGTATCTGGAAAGGAGGAGTCCTGGCGCCATACGCATCCAGTGTTGGTCTGTTCCTGCCTGTCACCTACAGAGGAGTACGTGTGCCCGTTGGGGAAGCGGGTTAATTTGAGTACTGCGTGAACAATTTGGTTACCTCTCCGTTGGAATAGAACACAAGAAAATTGTGGGCATGGCCTTAGTATTTGCTGTATGTAACTATTTGGAACTGCGTGCCCTTAAAGGGATGAGGCTCGTTTGGGCCTTTACACTTAACTTTATAACCTAGAAAAAGAGGTTCATAGCAGACATGGAGTGGTGACGCAGCTCTCTGAAAGCATCTCATGTAAAGCAAAACTCCTGGGACTGTGTCATCTTTTAAAAATGGGATATAGGAGAATACCATCAATAAAACCGTGTATTTTCTAGTTTGGGGAAATTTTTGTGCCAAAATACTGCCTACGCCAATGCGCACTACTATATTGTTAATCTAACAACTCAGTACAAACCAAATTGCTGTGGTGAAATTTAGTAGCAGTTGTTTATAAATTAAGGAGGAATAGCACTTTACAGCTTCTGCCATCTCAAAGGTGGTACTGTCGATGCACTAATAAGCCTTCTTGGAAAATTGGAAAATTCTAATTAGGAGCTTTGCAGCATTATCAAGCATTGCATGGTGAGTGGGCTTCTCAGTAGGATATGAATTAGGAGTCCTTGATGCACTTTAGTGACACAAATCTCACTTTATGAATTCCAGATTTTAGAAATCTATTACCTTGCTTATTTTTAGCAGGCTTTACTGGTAAGTAGCTATTAGTCTGCTTAGGGCAATTTCAGGATTTTCAGTTGGAAATTGGATTAATTTCTCTGGTGATTGAAAAAGGGAGGGGGAGGAAGAGCGGGTTGGAGACAAGTGAGACGGGAAAGCCAGCTTTGCACTGCTGCGGGAGGTTGGACGTAGAGCGCACAGAATTGGTTCCTAGTTTATGGAACGGACAGATCTCTTATTACATTTCCCTTTTTTTTATAATAAGAAGAGGCAGTTTTCCGTGACAGATGGAAGGACCTCGATTTCATTTTACTGCTGTGCGTTGGAGGGTTTACATCCTTTTTATGTGCGAGAATATACTAAAACACTGATTAATAATTTTACTTCTTATGTCTTATGTACATTTACATGTCCTCCCTTTTTACGCTACATTCATGGCCAGTATTTCTTGCGTCTCCTTGGCCGAATCTTCATCTTCCGGACTTAGCATCGCAGGGCGCCCGAGGGCTCCGACGTGTGGCTCGGACTTTCTCTGCGCTTGGTCATCAGCGATCTGCGCGTCTGTCCGGGAATTCGCTGGTCTCACAGTAGCCCTGGCCCCACCATCTGCCCTGAACTCTGGGCTCTTTTATTTAGCTGCCCTCCCTTCCCCTTGGGTGTAGGCTGCTTCTTCGTTCCCGTCCTCCCCCATCCTCACTGCTCCTCCCCCAGGCTTCCCTGAATTGGTAAATGACGATTCAGGCGTCTCCTGGAGTCGTCCTACCTCTCCCACTTTCACACCCTACTTCCAGCCAGTCACAGATCCTTCTGGGCTCTACCTTTGAACTACACCCAGAATTCCACCCTTGCTCTCCTCTCCACCCCGCTGATCCAGACCCCCGTCATCGGCTCCAGATACTGAGTCTGCGTAGACACTGTATTGGGCTCCCACCAGTGGCCTCTGCTCACTCTTGTCCATTTCTGTTTTTTTTTTTTTCCATTTCTGTTATTTTTTTGTTTTCCACAGCCTAGCTAGAGCGATTGCTTTAAAATAGGAATCAGACTGGTTTACTCCCCTCCTGAAAACCCTTGGTTTCCCATCACAGTGAGAATAAAACTCTGAAGTCCTTACCGTCTCCCATAAGGTCTTCAGCCTCCTCCCCAGCCTGGTTACCTGCCCACCACTCTCTCAGCCTCTGCTGCGCCAACCTTCTTGCTCTTCCTCGCTGCACATTGTCACTCGCTGTTTGACCTCTGCCTGGGTGCTCGTCTCCCAGAGAAGATGCCTGATGGTATCTGGGTCCACCTGGCTCACTGAGGTCAGCTGCAGCATTTCGAGAGCACCCAGACCAGTGCTCCTGGGAATAATAGGTACTTGAGAATTAGCTCTTGCATGAACGAATGATGTTTTTATAGTAATTATGTCCCACTTCGCAACCACAGTTACTTACTTGTATTGCTCACCGCGGTTGCTTCCCTAATTTTCACCATGCACATTTCGGGCTTACCTGACTGAGGTGTCCGCGCCAGGTTTTCGCACAGGAATATCATGACTGCCCCCTGGCGGACAGTGATGGAAAGCACGGCTGATGCAAGGTGCATCCCAAGTTCAGAGGCTGCAATGTGGAAAAAAAATACAACAGAATTTGTTCTTAGCATTGACAAAAACAGCGTGTATTGGGTACTGCCTGTCTTGAAATACTTGGATTCGGTTTTCATCTGATTTAATTATTCCCTAAAGCGATCGTCCCCATCAAGAGCACAAGAATGAGAAAAAGTATGGCAACCTGCTTGGGGGGCCCAGTCCGTGGTTTTTGCCCACCTGCTTCCCGCACCCCTGCTTGCAGTAGGAGGCGACGATGCTGGCATGAGCTTCCCTTTCTCTCCCTGTGGAACTCAGCATTCAGAGGATCTCTCTATCCCCCTCGTCACTTCACATTTTCGCTCGTAATATTTCTGTGTCTGTCTGTGCTTTCCCTTTTGGCTGTGGGAGACCGTGGGCAGCAGTGGGTCCGCTCCCAGCCGTGCAAGGGATAGATGTGCTGCCCAGCTCTGGTCGCGTCGAGTGGGCAGCCAGAGATTGGAGAACTCACACGGCTGAGACAAATGGCTGGGACCGGCGATGCAAAACACATCCGTTCCTGTTGGTTGTCAGGGTTCCAGATGGTTACGCTTTATAATATTCTGTTACTATTAATAGTTCTTTCCTCTCTTGTCTACATTTGTTTGAAGTCTGTCTCCTCAGAATTCTGAATTGACTTTTCCGGAAGTTATTTGAGTCTGGTTTTTTTTCCCCCTTGGTAGGGAAAAGAAGTTGTCACAAGATTGCTTCAATCCTTAAGCTTAGTGGGAGTGACGGCTTCGTGCAGAACACCCGCTCTGTTGCTGCTTTATCTGTCGATAAAATGGTTAATTTTTTTTAATGTACTGAAAGTTCTTAACATTGCAGTTAATATTCGCTCTTTGTGCTCTGGCAGCAGACTTCCTATAAATTAATGAAAAGTTTTGTGCTTTGGGTTCTTTTTAGACCTCAGACTCGATGTCCTGTGTTCACTTTCTCACAGGAGGAAGGCATAGCCACAGATCGAGCACTCCGCTGACTTTTATAGGATGTATGGCATATAGGGTAATTGCTTAATTGCAGTTCCTTCCCAAAAAAAGTTGAAGGCGTACTGAACCCTGATTTTCACCAGTCAGCCGGTATTTCTTAGTTAAACAGTAGAAGTGGGGAAGAATCTGTAGAGTCGGGGTGATCTGTTCCATTTTGGTTTATGGGATCTCCTTACGAACTTATTAGGGACTCTGCGTAGCTGGTCGTCAGTGTTTAAGTTTTAGGTGACCTAAGATCGGCTTAAACTAACATTCCTTTTTCGCCCTGTAGCTTTCACAAAATTGATCACAGTCAATGGACAAGAATATCACCTTCAACTTGTCGACACAGCTGGGCAGGTAAGTCTCTCCAGCGTCTCAGAATCTCCTCGCCGTTCTGTCTAGCAGGCCTCTCCCTGCCGTCAGGGCTCCAACACAGCAGCGAGGTCAAGGAAACCCCCCGTGGCTTATGTGTGACGTTAACCGGCTGTCTACTAAAGCATTTATGGCAGTTTTTCCAAATTATTCACTTGCTCTTGAACTGTAGAATTGCGTGCGATGTACTCACAGCATCGAGAAGGCGTGTGTTTATCGTAGGATAGCGTATTTCCGTTTTCTACACTTGCGTTCTACGTCAGAAGCCTATTAGTGCGTTTTCTTCCTTTCCGACATGTATTCTGCATCAAGACAAAAATAAGTCTAGGGGCACCTGGGTGGCTCAGTCGATTAAGCATCCACCTGCGGCTCAGGTCATGATCCCGGGGTCCTGGGACCACACCCCTGCCCCCTGCTCAGCTGGGAGCCTGCTTCTCCCTCTGCCTCTGTCTCCTGCTCCCACGCTCGTGTGCTCTCTCGCTCTCGCTCTCACTCTGTCAAATAAATAAATAAAAAGACACAAGTAAGTCTTTTCCAGGGGAAAGACAAGAGGAAAGAAGCAGAAAGGAGCTGGTTTATAGACTGGTCCCATGATTACTAGATTAGGGAGTGTTGATTTGATTTGTAGACAGTTGGTGATTGCCCAAGATTAGGTAACCAAAAAATTAAAAAAAAAACCCAACACCACATTCACAGGTTAATGTAGTAGGGATTTGAGGAATGGAAGGCCAGGGGAATTGACTAGAAGCAGTGGGTGAAAGAAGCCCGGAGAACTTGAAGCGTACAAAGAAACCCCTTAACCCTGACTGCTGGGTCCACCTTCCAGTGGGTCCACCCCATTCCCAAGGCACCCAGTCCGGCCTTTACTAGATACGTGCTATTGGGCTGAATCTATTTAACAGTTGCTGGAGTGTGGGGATGGTGGTCTCTGAGTCCGTCCTTGCATCTTACGGTCGACAAAGGACCGGACTAGCAGGAGGGTCGTGTAATGTAATCTGGTCCGCCGTGTTAAATGGGGGCTTTTCTTCTGGAGCCTGGGGAGGTTGAGACAGACCTAGAATGGTGTGGCCTGTCTTTTGGGTTTGGAATGAACGCCGTCTGCTCGATGTTTCGAAGTGGACATGGAAGCCAAGTGTAGCCCCCCCAGTGAAGCAAGAAAACAGCTATACGGAGTGTCTTGAGCACTGAAGAAACCCTGCAGTTTTGATTCTGGAAGGTTCAAAGAAAATAAATGGGACGTGTGTATCACAGAGCCCTACCCCGGGTCTCCCCCGTTCACCGCACATACGCCCCCTGGTGGTGGGTATAATGGGCCTTCGTCGTCAGGCCTCAGGATGGCTCTTGGAGCTGAGCTGTCCCAGGCTCACTCTGCAGGGTACCTGTCCCGCGACAGTAAGGGGGTCTGGAGCTGAAAGGAACAAGGGGAGCACTAGAGTCTCCATCGGGGAGCGAGGACGTGGAGGACACAGCTTATTTTAGAAGGTACCAGAGAGGAGCCTCTGGGATAAGACGTTGTATTGGGCTCTCAGAGTTTGTATCTTTTATGGTTAAGGTGACTGTGTAATTTATTGCCTAAAACAAGACACTTTTTTTTTTTTTAATTTTTATTAACATATAGTGTATTATTTGCCCCAGGGTACATGTCTGTGAATCATCAGGCTTACACATTTCACAGCACTCACCATAGCACATACCCTCCCCAATGTCCACAACCCAGCCACCCTATCCCTACCCCCCCACCTCCCAGCCACCCTTAGTTCGTTTCATGAGTCTAGGAGTCTCTTA
>JAQQSY010000760.1:0-14855 GCA_028646535.1 Procyon lotor | reverse complement strand
TCCTTCAGCGGAGCAGACTAGAAGTTCTGGATTTTGTGCTCAGCGGCTCTGGGGCTGCTGGGAGCCGGCCCCTCCCCCCGGGGTCTCTCTTCCCGTTGCTTTAAATTCACTTTTTCCACTCCTACCTTTCTGAAAGTGGTTGATTTTCTGCTCCTAGAATTGCTGTTCTTATTCTCTTCTCTCTGCTGTTGTGTTTGCCAGCTTTTAGAGTGGTTTTCAGCCTCTTTCTGGATCCCAGTGCTCTCCGTGCCTCCTACCCCTCCGCCATCTTGTCTTGGTCTCCTCCTGTGCAGAGTTTCTTTTCAGGGTGATGGTTGCACAACTCTGGGGGCAAACAGAAGGGTACTCGGCTGTCCGTTGTAAATGGGTGAATTGTATGGTAAATGAATCCTAGCTCAGTGGAACCATGATGAAAAAGTTGAATGTGTCAAATTGAGATCTCGATCTGCACTCTACACAGCAGGAGGCAGGAAAAGGACCTTGAGAGAAAACCACGATGGTAAAACCCCTGTGAGTAGCTGTGATGTGTATCCCACAGGTTCACTTGTTCACACTAACCATGACTTAGAGACCCTTCGTCTGGCATGCCTAGTGCCTAACGACTTCCTTTGCCTCCATTATCACTAGACATTGCGTTTTCAAAATATTTATCCTTATATTCATGTTTGTATAAAGGGCAAGATGCAGGAAGTTTCAAATGCCCAAACCTTGTGATACTTTGTTTCATCAGGAGGGGAATGGTAACAGAATGGAATTACTGATGGGCAGGCTCCCGTGTCGGGATTGCCCAAAGTGTGTATGCAGAGATGCACACAAGTTCAGACTCAAGGATGGGAAGGGGACATTTATATTTAAGGGAGCTTTGTTCAGAAGCTGAACATAAAGTTGATGAAGTATAATTTACATTTGAATATGTGGCTTTTTTTTTTTTTTCCTTAAAGATTTTAGTTCACTCATTTGAGGGGGAGAGAGATCAGAGGGAGAGGGAGAAGCAGACTCAGATGTACCAATAAGAAGGGAGCCCCTTGCGGGCTCCCAGGACCCTGATATTCTGATCTGAGTTGAAGGCTGATGCTTAACCAACTGAACCACCCAGGGCACCACTATGTAGCTTTTTTTTTTTTTTTTTTTTAATGTTAGTTATTTGACAGGGTGAGAGATCACAAGTAGGCAGAGAGGCAGACAGAGAGGGGGAAGCAGACTCCCTGCTGAGCAGAGAGCCCGATGCGGGGCTCGATCCCAGGACCCTGAGATCATGACCTGAGCCGAAGGCAGAGGCTTAACCCACTGAGCCACCCAGGCGCCCCTATAGCTTTAAGTTTGAAATCTATCAGGAAAAGAAGTCAGAATCAAACCCTCACAGAACCCTGAAGCACTATTATAGAACATAGTTTGTAAACCACTAAATTAGTTACTGTTTTTCAGGTTGCATGGTTATTTAGTTTACCCATGAATATCTATTTACCTCCCTCCAAAAGACTTAATGGATTGACCTTTTTAGGTGAGTACAGTAATCCTTTGTATTTTTTTTATTTGCCTGGTAGACTTTAAAATTATTCTTCGTGGTATTGCATAAAAAAGTTTTCAAAAAATAAACACATGCAAATTTATTATTAAGCAAGTTATCACAAGTTAGATTGTGGTAAATTATTCTCCGTAATGTCCTGCTAAACTGAATTTTCTCTCAAAAAATTTAAAACGCTGATGTCCTATATGGGGATGTCTGAAAAACCCCCACACAAAAGCTGTTTATGTATAGTTTTCTTTATAGTCTTATAGGAGACAAGAGAGGCTATTAGAGATGATCTTGTCCAGCTCTCTGTTTCTAAACAGTTTGAAATTAGGTACTTTTAGTTGGTGGCATTTCCCGGTGAAGTCTATGGGATATTAGAGATTTGACTTCAAGATACACTAAAAATCTTTCAATAGGAAATCTCTGGACACCTGTGGAATTTCTGGGTCCAGACCATGTCTGTGGTTATTATTTGAAGTGGGTTCATTATTATCAGGTGGCTTTGAACTGTGACAGCTGAGTTGACTCACTTTAGACTATAGGATATCTTTGGATTATCTGCATAACAGTACCAGGACTCAGCCTCCCCTTTCCCAGCCTCTCCGTGTCCCCTAGATGTGTTTTCTCAGTCAGCATCCATGGGTTACGCAGTGCTCCTGGTCTGTTCTAGTCCCTTGAAGAAACGTATTGCAGTTTTTAAACACATTTTCCTGTTGGTGGGCGTTTAGATTGTTTCCCTCTTAACAATCTCTGCTTGCAAAACAGATCTGCAGGGCACAATCTTGCACATATCTCCTTGTGTGCAGTATGAGAATGTCTTCCAGACATGCTTAGGAATCGATGGCTGAGTGATAGAGCATATGTCTGTTCTTTCTTTATGCTATCTGACTGTGCCTTCTAGAATTTCTAGCACCATGGGGAATAAAATGGTGTTAGAGGGGGTCCTTGTCTTGTTCCTGACTTTAAAGGGGATTTCTGATGTTGCACTATTAAGATGTTTACTGTAGGTTTTTGGTAGACCACTCGGTCAGATAGGTAAAGGAAATTCTCTTAATCCTTGTTGGGAAAGTTTTTTTTTTTTTTTTTTTTTTGTTTTTTTTTAAAGACTTCATTTATTTTTGTTTATTTTGGGCGGGGGGAGTGAACAGGCAGGCAGAGTGGAAGGCAGAGAAGAATTGAATAATAGAACTTAGCAGGGAGCCCGATGTGGGACTGGAGCCCGATGTGGGACTTGATCCCAGGATCCTGAGATCACAACCCATGCTGGAGGCAGACACTTAACTGAATGAGCCACCCAGGTGCCCCAGAAAGAATTTTTTTAAACTATAGGTGGTAGCTGAATTTTTATCAAATGTCTTTTAGGCAACTTTGTTTTAATCTAGTCTTCTAACTTCAAATGGGACATTCTTCCAATATCCTAATGTCTCCTATTTATGGGGTAGTCTGGGGCTTCCCAGTCACTTACATTTAGCTTTTATATCTGGGAGAGGAGTCCTGTAACTTTGATTTACCCAGGATCCCCTGCTCCCCCATTCCCTGAGAGCATCTGTGAGATTTCTCAACAGATTTTTCTTAAAACCATCCAGACAGGCAGGTGAGTTCTTAAAAAGCTGCTCACTGGAGAAACACTCTGATCAGGAGTGGCCCCATATTGCACTGATTTGTTGGGTCTTGTCCTCAGTCTTGGGGACTTCAGGGTGACTCCAGTAACCCTCAGGGGAGATGTGCACCCTAAGGGCACCCCGCCCTTCTATTTGCTAAAATCTCTCACAGTCGGACAGTTTATTGAATGAATGAAAACCTTGTGCTTGAATGAAACCTGACTCTCGCACTTAGGCAAACCTAAGTTTCTGAAAAGGGAAACTTAGAGACGAAAAGGGAAATGCTGTATATTTCGTAACATTTTATGCTTCTGTTGAGTGTCCTCTTGATGGTAAAGGAAAATCCAACACGATAGGAAGCTGGAGCTGTGAGTTAAGATAATGCCCATGTTCCATTTAGCTCAGGTAAATAATAATTGGGGGCATGGACCCCAGGGAGGGAAGCGATGTGGTAGGGTTAAGGCGAATACTTGGTAATGGGAAGCATTCCACAGAGGCATGGAGGAAAAGGGAGTGGAACGGCATTTCCTAGCAGCACTGCTAGAGGTCCTGCTGCCCTGTGAGACGGGTCAGCTGGCGGGAGCACACCAATGTCTGGGAATAAAGAGATTTTCCATGCTGGGGATCTTTGATCCCCGCTGCTCAGTGAGCTCAAGGTCAGGTGCACAGAGGGTGCTCCAATTGCTCCAACTGCCAGAGCACAGCACGTTGCTCCCTATTGATAGTTTATTTTATTTTATCCTCTCCCTGTTTTGCTGGAAGCTGTGAATGGGGGGAGAGTGTCAGGCATCTCAGGGCCCCTGACCGATGGCAACCAGTTCTGCAGGTGATCTGTGCCTCTCCAGCTGTATGCCGCCGCTCCCTGCTGGTGGAGACGCCCATCAGCTCCAGGCAGCGTGAGACATCTTCCAGATTCCTTCTTCCTTGGGGAAGGAAGGTTCAATAGTTCCTTGGTGATTTAAAATTTAACGTTCGCAGTTTGGGGGGTTACTCCTACTCATGTTTGTGAAAGCGCATTTGTAAATTGGTCGAGGCAAAAAAAGTACCCATATCTCCCTGGTGTTTTGTGGCTCTGATTTGATGGTGCAGAACCGCCAATCACTGCCCCAAACCTAAAAGAAGCCATTCCTTTCGAGTTCTCTGGTAGCTTCCCAATGTATTCAGGATAAACACCAAGCTCACTCATGTGGGTTAACATACCTCCAGCCTCAGGATCCTTCGTGCCTCACAACCTTTCTGTAAAACCTCATTTTGGAGAGTTTGGCTTCTCAGTGTATACTCCCCACCCCCCCAATACTGCCCACAGTTCTTCCTTGGAAGAGATTCCTTTACCTGTTGTACATAGTTGCTTTGCTTGCAGCAGCTGGTACTAGTAAATGAATGTCCAGGGCCATCCCCTAGCTCCTCCTAGCTGTTCATCACAGGGACTTCCTGCTGAGGCACAACTTAGACTCGAGAGTTCCCCCTGTGGAAACAGGAACTTCAGTCGCCATTTTTTCTGTACTTGGCTTTGACCCCATCCTGCCCTCACCACCCCCAGACTCCATCCCTAAGCCCCTGCTAATTGTCCTGCACACAGCTCTTCCTTCTAGGGTCTGCTTCATGGGAATCCAACTTAAGACCCAACTTCAGGAGCCCCTCTCCAACCACTCTTGGGGAAATGGAATTAAAAGCTAAATCTTCAAAAAATGAAAAAAGCAATGTCCTTCCAATCCAGAACTCCCCCCTCAGAAGTAGTAGAGAAGAAAATAGTTCTCTTATTGAATAAGCATTAAACCAAAATGCGATGGGCAGATGGGCCATCTGCTGAGAGAGCAGAGAAATCTTACCTTTTTATACAGTGAAGTAGACCCAGCCCATGACATGCATCTTCTCAAGTGAGATAGTAACTAGTCCCCAGGGAAGATGACTTGACGGCACCATTTATTACCCACTGTTCATTCCAAAGTCACCTGGCCATTGGGGTGGTCACCAGTGTTAACTGGTTTTATACAAAGAAAATTTATGTTTCCTATCTTTGGGACAGGAGGTAATTTTGCAGGTGGAGCCAGGCACAGCCCACAAAGTGGGGCTCCTCCCTTCCCACAGAGACTGGGAGATGGGGGTGCTCCCTCCCCTGGATGCTAGCATTCCAAAGAGCTGGTTCTCTGGTCCCTGAGAAAGACCTAACTGGGTCATAAAGCCGGTAGAGCCTTATTTAGCTGCAAAATAATTCACGTATATTTCAAAGGGACAAGAAAAAAATCCATAATTATAAATTCTCTAAAGCAAATACTCAAAAGGGAGATAGGACATCCCTTCCCTTGTTCTCAACAATGGGAATTAAGCTTCTTTTAAATGAGTACTTGCCCTCACACCATGTTTCTGCCCTAGAGACTCCATCCTAGCCCTCCTTTTACTCTTCATAGCTTTCTGAATGTAATAATTGATACATACTACGTAACATCTAGCTGAGGTAGGAAGCCTAGTAATAAAGTGAATACTCGTGAGCCTAGCACCTGACTTAAGAACTAAGCCTTGGGGATCCTCTGTTCTGCCCCTCAGCTCCCTTCCAGAGACTTCCTAACCTGATTTTTCTGTTTATTATTTCCTTGTTTGGACCACCTATTGCATGTTTCCCTAACCACTAGTTCTATACTAATCCACTAGTTAACTCTGCTTAGTTTTGTGCTTAAAAAAAAAAAAAAAAAAAAAAAAAGACACTGTCCGTGGTCTTTGGGGTCTAGCCTTTCTCCCGTAGCATCATGTTTCTAAGACTCCCCTCGTGACTGCCTGCAGCTCTGTACATTTTTGCCCATCTCTGATCCTCCATGCCATGCATATACAAGCATTTAATCACTTTTCCTGTCTGTCGACCCCTGGGTTGCTTGCCTCTTCCTGAGAATCTGGGAACATTCTCGTGGTTTCTCCTGGGACCGTACACAGGGGTTACTGATGTGCACTAGGGGTGGAATGGTGAGGGACCTGTTCTGTTTTCGTTTTAACACTGAACCTCTGAAGGTGCTTTGTCCCTGTGTTGGTTTCCTTGCTTTTCCTGTCTGTCTCCCGCCCTCGGGTGTGATCTCTGTTGGAGCGAGCCTGGGTCTCAGTCTGCTGAGTGTACACGTCGGGTCTAGTCCTGCCCATGTGAGGACCAGTGACCCGAATCGAATCTGATGATGGCATTTTCTAAGTATTCTCTCCAGAGAATACAAACTCTCCATTCTGAGGAAGGCAGTGAAGAAAGAAAACGAACACTAGGAAACTGATGGTTGCTAGCCCGAAAATAGAAGTTTTAAGGGAGAAATTATATGCCTTGGCTGTGTCTTTAAATGTAGGGGTTTCTGACTGTCAAGATCTATTATTAAAGTTGAAAGGGTTTTCTCTTCCAGCTGCCACTGTGTTGCAATAAACAATCCTGTTTAAAGCATTGAAGTCTCAGTAAGTAGGATAATAATGTAGATATTAATAAGAATGTTAGGGTAAATGTTGCCAAGAGGTAGGTATGCTGATAATAGATACTGACTGAAGAGGGATTCCGGATCAGCATCCACTTGGATAAGAAATGTGATGGGTGGCGTGGTCTTTAGGTATCATGAAAACAGAATGAGCTGTTGAATTTCTCTTAAAAAAATCAAAAATTGTTTTCCTTTTTCTTTTCTTTTTTTTTTTTTTTAGAAGGAGTGGAAAAACTTCATCAGATGGCGGGCTTTGGAAACTTAGGGAGATGTCCAAGTATGATTTAAAATCTGACTTCATCGATTTCCCTATTTTTAATCCCGCATTCTAATTCGGTGTGTGGTATCTAGGGGCTGTGAGAAAGCTATCTGCGGAACACGCCAGAATTGGAAAGAGGTGCTGCTGAATTCACTGGGTGGTTTGTGTCTTCGAGAAAGTTGTTCAGTTGACATGGAGAGGAATGCCTGAGAAAACCGGTCCAAGGGTCACTGACACGGCTCTCCTGGGAACTGGCTTCAACTGTGCAGAGAACATGGCGGCCCGAGTTCCAGGAGGAAACTGTGCCCACCGTGTGTAGCCTAGCTTTCTTCTCCTAGCCCTTGGCTGTATTGTCAGCAGTTTTCCCCAACCAGTTCATTTGTGGCAATTTAAATCCTTTTAAAATTCATTTTCTTCTTTACCAGGTTGTGTCCACCAGTAAAAATACTTCTTAGCCCCACTGGGAGTTGGGTTCTTGGGAACTGTCATTTTGCCGGTTTTTTTCTTTGACTTGGCGAATGTGTTCATCTATTTCCAGAATGCATTTTAAGTATTGCCCTCATTTATTCTAGTGGTTTCATTTTTGAATTTTGCACTCCCAGATTCATCCTCCTGTTGAACCTTCGAACAAAGAGACTGTTGTTTGGAGACATAGCTTCTTTTGGAGGCGCCCCCCCCCCCCACTTAAAATCTAGAATAATCACCCATTTAGAATTTATTTAGCATTAAACATAATCCCTTCCAAAATCTAAATTTGCTCTTTATTTTATGCCAGCTTTAAAATTGGGGACTGTAAGTTCCCTTAAGTTGTGGGGATGAAGAATGTCTACACAAATCTCTCAGTCTTCTGGGGGTGGGGTGGGGGGTCAACCAGAGAACTTGAAATTATGGAATTGAAGTAACAGAAAACTTTTTACCTAAACCTGTTGAGTGCCAGAAAAGGTAGAGGATACCATGCTGATTCTGTGTTGACCTAAGAGGGACTAAGAAATCTTTGTTGTTGATTAAAAGCTAAAAGAACTTTTAGAGCATTTTTAGTTCGGCTTAATGACGTAAGCCAGCACCTTGTTAGTCCTGCGAACTTTGGTAAATTCTCCTATTACCATTATTAGAAGAGGGAAAGGGTCTGTGACTGTTGTGGTAACCTTAGCCATAGCTAATGAAATACGCCATTTTCAGGGGGCAGCAGGGTGGGATAGACACACAATGATCTGCTTAAGGTAAATGTCCCTCAATCTTTTCCCTTAAACTTTACCTCCTCACTAATCCATTTTCCTCCTGCACAAATGATGAGCATTGTACCCCTTTAGCAATTTGAATTTGTCTGGGGGCAGCCGTGTAATGGGGAGATATTGTTGGTGATCCCATTAAAAAAATTTTTTTTAAAGATTTTATTTGACAGAGAGAGAGAGAGAGAGAGATCACAAGCAGGCAGAGAGGCAGGCAGAGGGGATGGGGTGGGTAGCAGGCTCCCTGATGAGCAGAGAGCCTGATGCGGGGCTCGATCCCAGGACCCTGAGATCATGACCCGAGCCTAAGGCAGAGGCTTTAACGCACTGAGCCACCCAGGTGCCCCCCATTTTAAAGTTTTATTGTAACTTTTTACTAAGAGGTTGTAGCCTCTTCGATGATGCACAATGTAAAAATAAGCTCCGTGAGAGAGGAGCCATTTCCTAACTGCTGGTACCTTCTCCTCTAGTGTATCTGGTACACTAGAGGAGTGTGTCCTGAGTGTGTGTTGGGCAGAATGTTCTGGAATCCTGGAGCTCTGGCTGTTGGAGAGACTGTTCTAACTGTATATAGCAAAGACCAAACGTGGTCAGTTATCGCAAATGCTTCTTAGGTTGGGATAAGAACCAAGCCAGTGATGTTGGCCCGTTTCAGTGGTGTTTTCTTAAAAAGACTTCTGCTGCCTTGACTTGACCTTGGTCTTCTTGTGGTTTTATGTAGGCCAGACTTACCCCAACCAGTGGGGCTAGCTGACTATAATTATCTGAAAATTGGGTGGTACAGTAGTTCTCTAGCAAACTATGTTCCACCACAAGCTGGAGAGGTTACAGGGGCATGTAAAGGGACATGGGCTGAGCTGTCCAGGGTCTGATAAGCATCAGACGATGGGACAGTTAAAAAACCAACACACACCTTTGTTTCTTAATCTGTTACCTTGAGTTTTTCCTCAGTCTGCATATGTGGATGACTGTGGGTAAGTTTATTAGAAAGGGCAGCGTGGCAGAGTGGGAAGAATATGGGTTCGGAAGCCACGTGGGCTCGGATTTGAATCCAAGTTCTAGCTTCTGGCTGGGTCATCCTTGGACCAATCACTCTGAATTTCCATTTCCTCATAACAAAATGGTGATAATTATATCTACCTTGTAGGATTGTTACTGTGATGAGGGATGATGATTAAAGTTGCCTGGAGGGACCCCTGGGTGGCTCAGTGGGTTAAATCCTCTGCCTTGGGCTCGGATCATGATCTCAGGGTCCTGGGATCAAGCCCCATGTCGGGCTCTCTGCTCAGTGGGGAGCCTGCTTCCTCCCCCCGCCCCCCCGCCTGCCTCTCTGCCTACTTGTGATCTCTCTCTCTCTCTCTCAAATAAATAAATAAATAAATAAATAAATAAATAAATAAATAAATAAATAAATCTTTAAAGTTGCCTGGTACATAGTCGGTATGAAATGGTAGTAGTTACTTGCATTGTCATTGGAATTGCTCTACTCTTGAAGATCTAGACAAGATTGACCTTGACCCTCCTTTTTCAGAGTAGTCCCCTACCTAAAATGTGAATTCCAGTTCTTAAATTTGTGTGTTTATTGCTGGTGTCAAGCCCTAGCTGCTTCTGGATTAGCTCTCTCTTTAGAGCAAGCAAATAAAATAGGAGACCCCTCAAAGCACCGAGAAGATGTTCAGAGAGTCAGATGTACTGTAAATTAACCCTAGGCAGCACTCTGAGAAAGTACAAGACAGTATCAGAGTACTGTTGGATCTCATGAAGAGTGCGATGAAGGATTTCTTCTTCTCCTTTGGGATGCAAAGAAGTCCCCCTTCCCCTCAATATGTTATAGACCACCACGATTATAATGTATTAATTTAACTTTTATTTTGACTTCCCCTTCAATTTAACTGCAACATCAAGCCATTTCATAACTGGCCTTTGGTTATCATACCTTGTTTTTTTTGTGAGGTGAAACCTACATCCTTTATTTCAAAGATACCTTGAGACGGTGCCTCTCTGAGAAATTTTGCAGGCCGGGAGTGGGGGGAGCATATAAAAACCGGTATTTTCAAATAAAGAAGACATTGCCATTATGATTCACACGCTGGCCTCTTTTCCACTCAAGAAAGCTCATTAGTGGGGTTTTGAGGACCTACAAATGTTAGGCCTCGTGCTAAGTATTCTCTGTACATCATTGCTTGTGAGAGCCTCGTGAGGTATATTTGGATTTTTCTTTGTTCCTCTCCTCTCTCCTGAGGCTTAGAGACATCAAATCACTTTCCCAAGGACATGCAAGGGTGAGTAACAGAACTGGAACTTGAGCAGGATCTGTCTTACTTCAGAGCCTGTGCTCCTCATCGTTCCTGTCTCTCCTTCACGACATGTTCAGACTTAATAAAGACAAAGAGAGCGTTTGATTTCATGTTGATTTGGCCCGCAGTGAACAGTGTTACGATGGAGAGAGGTCATAAATTGGAAAGTTCTTTGAATGCAAGCTTCTGGATAGGGCTGAGACCAAGCCTTTCATTTTTGTGTCCTCAAGCACTTAACACAACACTTGCATCTGGAAAACCCCTGAAAATGGGTAAGGGGGGGGTACTTTTCTCCGACGAGCAGTTGGAAAGTTTTTTTGTGCCTGTGTGTGTTTTAAATGGCATGGTCCGCATAACTATCTTTTTCACTCTATGAAAGAAAACACTACAGGTAGAAATTAGGCCAATGGAAATATTGAACCTATGGTACGTTTTACTGATTTTCAATAATGTATTTGGGGAATTTGAAAATGCGGGGAGGAAGCTCTAGAGTGTTTCAACTGGAGGATTCTGGAAATCCTTTGGGATTTCATGTCTGAAGGAATTAATAGAAAATCCTCCAGATTTTGGCTTCAAAGGCTTTGACTTTGCTTTTGATGGTCAGGGGTCTGCTTGCACAGCCTGAGGAAGAGAATGCTGATTTGCTGACATGAGGGTCAAGGGTTTAAGTCCATGCTTTTAGTTCTACTTGGAGGACTCTTTCAGATCTCAGGGTCCTGATTTTGAAGGTGAAATTTAACAGGAATCACAGAAAATAGGATGAGTCCATCAGTTTTCATCTTGATTTCGACTTCTGATTAATTTTAGATCTGGGCATAATGATGATGCTGTCAGGAAAATAGTTTTAGGGGCCATTTAATTTTGCCTTAGGATGGTACTGTGCCTGATGTTTAATTTAAAATTTAGTTTCTAGACATTAGTATTCAGATGTTATTCTGCCATTGCCAGAAGTGTCCAGAGACTGAAGTGTACTTCTTCTTCTGAAAGACGTTGTTACTTAAAACAACTGGGCATCTGTCTATTGCAGTGATGGATATGTCAGAGTGGAGGAATTATCTTTTTTTTTTTAATTGTTAGTCACCATACGGTACCTCATTAGTTTTTGATGTAGTGTTCCACGATTCATTGTTTATGCACCGGACCCAGTGCTCCATGCAGTCCGTGCCCTCCTTAATACCCACCTCCTTTCCCTCTAAAATCTTCAGTTTGTATCTCTGAGTCCACAGTCTCTCAGGTTCATCTCCCCGTCTGATTTCCCCCAATGCAGTTGTCCTTTCCTTTTCCTAATGTCCTCCATGTTGTTCCTTATGCTCCACAAGTAAGTGAAACCATATGATAATTGACTCCCTCTGCTTGACTTATTTCACTGAGCATAATCTTCAGTCCATTCCATGTTGGTGCAAAAGTTGGGTATTCATCCTTTCTGATGGCTGAGTGATATTCTGTTGTATATATGGACCACATCTTCATCCATTTGTCTGTTGAAGGGCATTTCGGCTCTTCAGAGTGGAGAAATTATCTTAACAGAGGGAGCCACTCAAACTTTTGGTATATTGCCTCTAAAGAAAATGATTCTTAGTAATGCATAAGGCACCTCTCTATGAATAGTTACTTCTAAATATTACTTTGAAGTAACAAATGGTGTCTCCCGCTATAATGGCACTTTAAGCAAGGTAGTAGATGACTGTAGAGTTTATTCCAAGAGTCCCGAGTTCGGGTTTTGGTATCTGCAATTGTTCTATATTTGCTTGTAACTCCCAATTTTCTTCTATCTGCTAAGCAAGGATATTCATATTTAAAAAAAAAAAGTCAATGTATATGATATTTAGCTCAGTGTGGGACCGTTATTGTTGCTGTTGTTGTTGCTTATAATAACGGAAATGTCAAGATGGCTGTTGATGGAGGGGGCAAAGACCTTACAATTGCCCCCTTGAGAAAGGGAGATGGGCAAAGTGTGGAGTCAAAGGTTTTTAAGCAATGGAATACAACCTCTATTGATCCAGCAAATACTGACTTAGGTCCTTTATGGTAGTCACTGAGATAGGTGCTGGATCACATTTGCATATTTTTTTTTTTAAAGATTTTATTTATTGAGAGAGCGTGAGTACATGCGTACATGAGTGGAGGGGAGGGACCTGAGAGAGGGAGAGAATCTCAAGCAGATTCCCTGCTGAGTGTGGGTCCTGCAAACTTACTAGAAAAACTGTAAGAGATCTTGGGACTGACTTCATTGAAACTGAAAATTTTTTTTATAATCATGGGCCTTGCTGCCCATCATTATTTTGACAGTTCCAATTAGGTCATAATATTTCTATTAGATAATCTGATGTGCTAGTATAATACATAAGAAATGATAAACTTAACGTTGAGTCTGCTGGCACAGAAGAGTTACAGATAGTGCGAGGAATGTGTATGAAGAGCGTATTTTTGGGTAGTTCCTAAAGGTTATAAATCACAACTTAATATCTTTTAGGGGCACCTGGGTTGCTTAGTGGGTTAAGTGTCTGACTCGATTTCAGTTCAGCTTATGAACTCAGGGTTGTGGGATCGAGCACTGTGTAGGGCTCCGTGTTGGGTGTGAACCTGCTTAAGATTCTCTCCCTCTCCTTCTTGGCAAAAAAAAAAAATTACATGTATATATAATGTATTATATAGATATCTTACAGTTTTTCTAGTAAGTTTGCAGGCATCTTGTGAAACCCTTTTTAGGCCACAGGTAGTCAGTGAACATAATGAATTTAGATGATGCTTCTTTGAGTTGTTATGTGTTTTTCATTTTAATCACCCCAAGGCTGTGTTTGTATTAGAAATAAAAATGCAGTCTTCTACTGGAGAAATTCTGTTTGACCAGTGGGCACAAAGGGCTTTTTGATTCTCAAAAGGATAGATTAAAATGATGTGTCTCTTAAAATTTTCTGGGTTGATACTTAGAACATTCCAAAATCTTCATCCTACAGGGCTTGGATTCCCTTGGGAAGCAGCTTGGATCCCCTATCCCAGGCTGGATGCCCTTGGGAAGCAGCTTTGTCATAAATTGATAAATGCAATTTAAGGGGAAGGCAAGTAGGAATAAAAACTGCAACCTGGGAGAGGGACTTTAGACTGCATGGCTGTCACCAGATAACATTGCTAACCTCCAGTTACAGCCCTGAAGGGAAGCAGTCATGGAGTGTGGATTATGGATTGTGTGGTTTTTTTCTGCAAATGAGATGCTAGGCTTCTCTGCACTTCCGGTTTCTAAGCACGCCTACTAGGGCTGGCTTAGAGGTTCACTGTTACTTTACAAGGGCACAAACGAGGGTGCCCGCCCCCTGGTAGGTGAGTGATTCATTGCTTCTCTGTGCAGGGTGTTGCTGGGGGGGCAGTCTGAGATCTATGCAGATCTGCAGTGATTGGATGATGAAACTTTCCAGCTTTTCCATGATGCTGTTGTCCCCTGGGCACCACGGAAGGTCTGTGAGCTAAGGAAAGTTAGTTGCAGCCAATACTGAGTTTTTATTTGTGTGTGTGTGTGTATGTGTTTAGACAAAGATAAGTTTCTATATTGCAGACATTTTCAATGTTTAGGGTGAATCTGCAACTGAGAAATATAGTAGATGGCCTTTGATAACATTCTTTGACTTGTACTTTTTTTGGATTCAGGGTTTTTAATTTTTGCTTTTATTGAGGTATCGACTTGCAACATTAGATTAGTTTCAGGTGTGCAGCATAATGATTGGATATTTGCATTGATTTTGAAGTGATCACCATGATAGGTCTAGTCAGCATCCATCACTACACAGTTACAGAATTTTTCTTCTTTTTTTGGGGAGGGGGTACCTGGGTGGCTCAGTAGTTAAACGTCTGCCTTTGGTTCATGTCATGATCCTGGGGTCGAGCCCTGCTCAGCAGGGAGTCTGCTTCTCCCTCTCCCACTCCCCCTGCTTGTGTTCCCTCTCTCATTGTGTCTCTGTCAAATGGATAAAATCCTTTAAAAAAAAAAAATTTTTTTTTCCCCTTGGGATGAGAACTTCTAGGATCTACTTCCTTAGCACCTTTCAAATATGCCAAACAGCATTAGGTCATGCTAGTACATTACATCCCCAGTATTAATTTTATAGTTGGAAGTTTGTACCTTTTGACCCCCTTCACCCATTTTGTATTCTCCTGCCCCTCCACTTCTGACAGGCACACCTCTGTATTCTGGTTCAATGGGCTGGTAGGTTGGTGGGTTGGTTTTTAGATTCCGCATAGAAGTTATTTTCCATTTCTTATTGGCCAGTGAAACAGTGTTAAACTGCTTACCCAGCTTTCTGATGAAACGGTAGGATTTAAGCTGAGAAATTCAGGAATCACCTTTGTGGAATTGGACCTTCTTTGTCCAAGAGGTTTTATGGACTGCAGCATGCATAACATACATGCTTTAAAGTAGATTATACCTGTATATGTCTGTCTTTTTACTCGCTTCCTGTTCAAGAGTGAAGTAGGATTTTTAAACATGTACAGGTCCCTCTGTGGCAAGCTACCAGTAATCCTTGTC
>JAQQSY010000759.1:0-14857 GCA_028646535.1 Procyon lotor | reverse complement strand
AGTGAGGGACAGGTCAGGGACAGGGTAGGGGACAGGGCAGGGACAGTGAGGGACAGGTCAGGGACAGGGTAGGGGACAGGGCAGGGACAGTGAGGAACAGAGTGGGGGACAATGGGGACAGGGTGGGAGACAGCAGGGACAGGGTGGGGGACATGGGGGATAGGGCGGGAACAGGGCAGGGGACAGCGAGAGACGGCAGGGGACAGAGCGGGCGGCGTTCCTACGGCTGAGACTGATTCGGGAACCAACACCCCAGAAATGACACAGCCTCGCTCACAATCCAGGAACGAGACGGAGCGGTGGAGCCAAGCAAAGCCCCAGGCGTGCTACAGACCAGGGTGCCCTGCCCCGACCTGGGAGAGGCTCCCTGCAGACCCCACTCGGCGCAGAAGCCAGGAGACATGGGAGCGGCCCCGTGGCACCAAGGGCAAGGCGGCCGGGGGGCCAGGGCGCCGATCGATGCACCCCAATGGCCTGCCTACCGAGGAAAGCCACGTTCACCGCCCTGGGCTTGGGCGGACACTGGATGGACACGGCCGTGATGACCCCGAGCGTGCCCTCCGACCCGATGAAGAGCTGCTTCAGGTCGTAGCCCGTGTTGTCCTTCCGCAGGGAGGTCAGGCAGTCCAGGATGGTGCCGTCCGCCAGCACCTAGCGAGGAGGGGAGGAGCAAGGCCCTACGCGCGGGCTCTCAGGGGCGCCCTCTCCTCCCACCCCTACGAGGGGGGGGCGGCTCAGAAGGCAGAGCCAGGCCCGAGGCCCCACTCCACCCCAGGCCTGAGGGCACCCCAATCGGGCGGTAAGGACTTGCATGCTCCCCACCCCCAGGGAGCTCAGGGCCCAAAGCAGGGAGGTCCCGGGGAGCCCTACACACCCTCAACCCCTAGACAGGGGATGTCCCCGGCCCCTCCCCCAGCGGCCGTCCCTGAGACCCAGAGAGAGGGCCGGAGGGGGCAGAGACCCGCGGAGCCAAGCTGGGTCGGGGCCCCTGTGGACACCTCACACGCCGCGCACACTCAGCACTGGGAAGAAGCCGGGGGCCGTGCCCCTCGGACACGGGCACGGGGGACACAGAGGAAAGCGGGCAGCGCCCCCGCTCACCACTTCCAGGCCCAGGACGGTCCCGTGAAGTGAGCCATAGCGCAAAAACCGCAGGCCGCCAGCGTTGGTGGCCACGTTTCCCCCGATGTGGCAGCTGCCCTTCGCCCCCAGGTCCAGGGGCATGATGAAGCCCCTCTCCTCCACAAACCGGCTGAGATCCTCCAGGACGCAGCCCGCCTGGCACACCAGGGTCCCTGCCGAGCAAACGTGCTGCCGCGGGTCCTCTCAGCTCAAGAGGAGCCCTGTGGGGTCAGCCGCCCGGGACAGGGGTCCCCCCTCGAGGACAAGGAGCGTGTCCCCCAACCCATCCCCCAGAATTACCGTTCTTCATGTTACCATGAAGAAAAAGAAAAATGGAGGGGGCAAAAATAAAGAAGGAAATCCTCAGGCACACTCGTGGAAGGAAACAGTCAAGCATCGGTGCAGGGCAGTGCCCCCCCCACCCCAGGGGGTCCCACCACCAGGAGACATGGACTTGAGGGCGCTGCTGGCACAGAGCTATGGTGCCCAGGTGCCCCCAGCACAGGGAATGACCCGCCCCAAATGCCCAGGGCACTGAGCGGGAAGCGTCCCGAGACCCCCTTGTACCCCCTCCTTTGCGCCCCATTTACAAGGGCAGAAAGGGCCATCCTGGCCAGGAAATGTCAGAGTGGGGGCGGGGCTGAGGCAACAGCCCACGCCCTTCAGCTCAGACCCGCAGCACGAGCCACCTCAGGGAGCCCTGGACAGCACCCCCAGGGCAGGCAGAGCCGGGCCTCCCCGCCCAGCCCGGGCCCCACCACCCGGCCGCAGCACAGGCTTACCGGACACGCCGTGGAAGCTGACGACCCGGTTCATCAGGGCGGTGGACAGGATGATCTCGTCGAAGACGGGCACGCTGCCCCCCACCATGCCCGTGTTTCCCCCCTGCGGGTTCACGGCCAGGTTCCTCTCGTGACAGTACCTGGGCAAGCACAGGGCAGGCACTGGGGCCCCCCTCCCGCCCCCGCACCACCGTCCCGAGCTACAATCCAGGCCGCCCCTGGCTGCGGGCCCACCGAACCCCGAGTCCCCTTTCCTCCCGCCGCGGCCTCCACAGGCGGCACCCTCGCTCCCTGCGCACAGCCTGCAGGCCTGAGGAGGCCCAGGTCCACCCAAAACGGCAGTGAGCCACGAGGCTGCACGGTCGGGACCACTGACAGGGTGGCACTCAGGCCCAAACATCCTGAGGCCGCGACTCCGCCTGCACCATGTGGGCGCCAGCAGCACCCCCTGCTGTTCACCGGAAACACTGCAGCCCCCCCACCCCCCACGGGTCTCCTCCACCTGCGCCAGAAACTGGCCCGGAGCCATAAGGAGCGCCAGGGACGCAGGCGTGGATGTGGCCAAAGGGGGAAGAAAGAAGCCCTCACGTCACAGGTGCGACAGCACTTAACCCCACCGGGCAGGGAAGACGCGAGAGGAGCAAAATCTCACTAAGGGCTACGTCTGGGGGGAGAGGGCTTGCTGTCGCGTGCCCCCCACGGTCACGTGCCCGCCGCCCACCGCTGCCCGTGCCCGGTGGTGCTCCTCACCTAAGGATGTGAGCCACCTGCTGGGAGGTCCGGGGCCTCAGCAGCACCTTGCTACAACCTGCGACACCAAGGACCACGTCACACACACGGAGGGCAGTGCTCGGTCTCCTCTCTGGAGAGAGAAGATCCTGCCTCCCCTGCAGGCCACCGGCACAACCACAGCCAGCAACAGGCCTGTGAGCCTCGGGGACGAGGGCCCGCCTCCCCGACCGGGCAGGCCTCGCGTGGACGTCCAGGCCCGCGTCCACGGCCGGGGGCACCCGCCTGGCTGCTCGCCGGGAGTGACCATGTTTCCCCCCTAACTGCACATCTCTTGTGGGGAGGCACTTGACACCAGGTCGGCGACCCATCCAAATCCGTCCCCCCACCTGTGGTTAGGACCTGACTTCCCGCCGTGGGGAGGGGCTGCCCAGCCCCTGTCCCGTGTGCGTCTCGCCCAAGCGATGTGCCGGGCGACGGCTCTCAGCTGTGGCGACTTACAGGATGCCGGCCGGTGGCCCGCGGGAGCCCCTGGACGCCCACCACCGCCTCCCCGAGGCAGGCAGGCTCTCTCTGGCCCTCCGACTTCGCTCCAAGCGCACAAGCCAGTGAGGAGGCTTCAGGGAAGCAGGAGGCACAGGAACCCTCCCTCCGGGGTCAGTGACTTCTCACTCGGCTTTGAGATCTGCCTGCAGTTCTTAGCTTACGTGTTTTTCAGCAAGAGCTGAGTTCTGAACATCTACAATCCTTGTTTTAAATATAACTTAACTGTACATTTACATAACTTAATTTTTAATAACAGCTCTATTTCACAACTGGCTCGATGCGAAGTCCAACAGGTTTTCCGTGACCGGCTCTCCCTGCACGCCCTGCCCCCGAGCCCCCAGAAGGCCTTAGGAGCCTACTGTCCAGCTTAGCGCGCTGGCCCAAGGGAGGCAGCCACGGCGTGCCACTGGCTGGTGACGGCAGTGGCTTCTGGGACGCGTGCGGGGAAGCAGGGAAGGACTCTCCGGGCGGGCTGCCCAAGGTGTGCTGGCGTCAGCGACGCCCTGGTCTCCTCTCTCGTGCGCGCAGAGCCTCGGAAGTCGGGGGATGGACTCAAAGGAACAGAAGGGACAACAGAAGCAGGAAAGGCTGGAGGGCCAGGTCCTGGGGTGCAGGAGGAGCAGAGCAGAGCTCCCGAGGGCCAGGCCGGGAGCAGCTGAGGCTGAACGCCTCTCGGGCACTCGGCTCTGGCCCCTGTGCTCGAGAAGGGCAGACTGAGTCTCAGTTCCTGGCCTCAGCAGCACAGTCGCATGCTGCCCACCACCGGCTTCTCCGCCCTCCTGGCTTCCCAGCGGCCTCCCGAGGCCCTCGCTCGCCCGGGGCACCCCAGGCGCGGGGTACGGGAGGACCCTCCCGGGGCGCGGCCGGTCCCCTGTCCCGGCATGGGCACCCCGGTGCTCCCGGCTGGCGGGCTTCCTGCCTTCCTCCCGGGGACCAGAGCACCCCGCCACGCCAGGGCTGGCAGAGCCCGTGTGCAGGCCAGCCCAACCCAGGCCGCGCCAGCACGCGGAGCCGTGTGGAAATGGCCCGAGGCCCGTTCGGTGTGGCCACTTTCAGACACGGACTGTGGCGGACACCGGCTGAACCAGGATACTGCTGACCCAACGGCTGACCGGTCCCCCTCAAACCCGGGCGCTGCCTCTTCTCCCACGGCAGCTCAGCCCCAGGGCCGGCAAGTCGGGCTGAGGGTCTTGCTCCCCAGGCTCTGAGAACGACCTCCTTCCACCCCGGGGCAGGAGTCCCGGCCCCCACCCCCAAAATCCTGCCCGCCGGGGCACAGGCAGCAGTCGCTCACACATCTCCCCCCCCAGCCTCTGGTCAGCAGTGCACAGCCCCCACTGCCGTTCCCCCCAAGACTGCGAGCCCTCCCTGGGCCTGGGTCCCTGCACGCCTGCCCCTGGATGACGTCACAGCCGTCCCGTTTCTCACCAAGCTACCCGTTCTTCCCTCTCCGCCGGCTCATTCCCATCCCCCTCGTAACCTGCTGCCACAGCAAGCTCATCGGAAACCAGCCCAAAAAGGCAAACACATCTCCTGACGCCGTCCCAACACCCCCACCCCCTGTCCCCCTACAGCCCAGTGCACCCCCGACGGGGCCTCCCAAGCCCCCACGGACGGCTCCAGCAGCACGTGTGTCCCTTCCACACTACGGACAACCTCCTGCCACGGCCGGCAGAGCAGCTGCTCCTGACCGGGCGACCCCTGGCGACCCCTGGCTCCCCTTTCTTCCCACACACACCGGGTCCTCCTCAGCCCCGGCCCCAGCCGCTCAGTCCCCTTGGCTGGTGCCGGCCTCCTCGGACATGGGCGCTGCACAGACCTTGCCCTGGACTAGCTGGCTTCACGGCCCAACGGGCCCCTTTGCGTGTCCATCTGGACTTGCCCAGACCCAGACTTCTGGTTTCCCCACAGAGCAGCTCCTCTTGCCGTTTTCCTCAGCACATGGAAGGCCGGCTCTACAACTGCTCAGGCGTGGGTCCCTGCCTCCGGGCCCCTCTGACACCTCGCGCACCCATCAGCACATCCCCAACTCTTCCTTCCGCACACACAGAGCCCGATACCACCTCCCCTGACCACCCCTCGAAGACTCAGCTCTCCTCCCGGCTTCCACGACTGGGGAGTGAAAGCTTCTCCCCAGCACGGCAGCCACACCAGGCCACGGGCCCCTCTCTCCTCCTGGCCCCCCGGTAGCTCCGCATCAGTCACTGGGACTCACATAGCCCTCAAGGTCTCGGTGACCCGGCCCCCTCGCTCTCGGCCCTCCCCCTCGTCCATCTACTCCAGCCACACAGGGGTGTATAGCTCCCCAAACACGCCCAGCATGGACTTGCTCAGAGGCTTCGCATTGGCTATTCCTGTCCCAGGACACCCTTCCAGATGGCTTCCTGAGGCTCCAAGGAAACAGCATGTGCTGGGGGACTATGCTAGGCACTCATGCTCACCCAGCGTGCGGCCCACCCCCACTCATGCCACCGCCCCTCGGGCGAGCCTGTCTGTCCTCATGTTTGGGACCCCCAGCCCTGCGTCATGTGCAGACACACAGTGAGGGGCTCGCCAAAATGTACGGGGTATACCCGTGAGCTAGTGATGGAATTTTTGGAGAGTTTCACTTTCAAATAAAATCACCCCTGCAGGGTGGGGCCACAAGTCCTCGTGCTCTGGGCACGTGCGCCACAAAGAGCAGTCTGAGGGGGGCGCCTGTGGGGCTCCGCCGGCTAAACGTCTGCCTGGGATGGAGCCCTGCGTCAGGCTCCCTGCTCAGCGGGGTGTCTGCATCTTCCTCTCCTCCCTGCACCTGCTCTCCCCTGCTCTGTCTGCCCCCATCTTTGTCTCTCAAATAAACATCCAGCCAGAAGTCCAAGGACTTCCAAGGTGTCTGGCCCCCGCCTCTCCCTGTCAGTGTGTGCCCCGGCCCACCTCCGCATGCTCCGGACTCCGCATCATACTTCAAAGAGGGTGGGGACCCGCTTTCTAAGCCCTTGCAGCGGCGAGTTGCGGCCACAGGACCCCCTCACCCTCGAATGCTCTGTCTAGTCCCCCGGGGGCCGGACCCAGCCCTGCCTGCAGACCTGGCTGCCGGCGTGTCCCGGCATCACATGTGGGCTCAAGAGTCTGTCGCAAACGGCTTGTTTCCTGGTTCTCTTTAATATTCTAGCGAGAACATTGGATTGGTGTTTTGTAGCTGAATCGGAGGCTTACGTTATCTCTGAAAACACTGTAGGACGGAGCACAGAGTGACGGGATCTCTCCCATGGGAAAGGGTGCGCTGGGTCTGGAAGGCTGAGAACCCCAAAGCGGGCGCAGGCGTGTGCTGCCGCAGACACGTGTGCTGGAGGAGGGCGAGGTGGCCCAGCCAGCACCCTGCTTCTTGCCCGAGGGAGCAGCCGCGGGCGGCCCAGGCCTCCCAGTGTGTCCCCTTCCAGCCCTCAAGGAACCTGTGCGCGTGCCCTAATTTACATAAAGGGCCTGAGGTAAGGTCCTGGATTTAGGGTGATGCCAGGCGTCCTTCGAGGGGCGCAGAGGGAGAGCCGAGACACAGACACACAGGGAGAGGCCGCGTGCAGACAGAGCCAGAGGCGGGAGTGAAGCGGTCCCCGGCCAGGACGCCTGCAGCCCCCACGAAGGAGCCCCCGGGGCCTCTGGCAGGAGCACGGCCGGCCCGCAGGGCTGGGAGCGGGCGAGCGCGGTTGTCCAGCGTGTGCCAGCGGTCGCGGCGGCCCCAGGAACTCGCATCTCTGAGCTGCTGGGGCCGCCCTGTCTTCTGTTCCGCAGCAGGAAGGCTGTTCTCACAGCAGTGTGAGACCACAACACAGCTCTTCCTCAGTGGAAGGGGGGGTGTGTGCCAGGTACCCCCGCCCCCTCCCTGAAGCGCGCACGGCTGCCAGATGCTCACTCACCTCGCACCGTCCTCAGCCAGTCCACGTTGGACGCCTCCAGCACCTCTGGGTCGGTGACCACCCCGCCGGGGAGGATGCGTTCAAAGGCTGCCAGGTCTTCCTCAGACACCACAGAGAAGGGCAGCCGTGTCACGGGGTAGCGCTGCTGGGTCAGCACCACCTCGGGGGCCCTGGGGGACATGGAGGAGCTGCTCCTGCGGACCAGGGGGCCCACACCCAGGGCCCCCCCAGGGCTGAGCAGGCTGGGGATCCTGGACGCCCCTGGCCGTGTCCTGTGCTGCACAGCGGCTCCCCGAGCGCACACCGCCTGCCACCGGGAGAGCCACACCAGCCGCCTGGGCACCGCATGGGGCCCCATCGCTCCTGCCCTAAAAAGCAAGCGACAGGACCTGTGGCTCTGGAAAGCACAGAGAGCGAGCCCAGCGCGGCCCAAGCCCAGGTGGAGTCCAGACACAGGGGCGTCTTCCCGGCTGAGGCCGTGGGGTTCCGGCCTCCTGGACAGGTCAGCCAGAGGGCATGGGGGACAGAGGCGCTGGCCGGGCTGCCTTTGAGCCAGACCAGGCTCGCATTCCCTGCAGGGCCCCCCTCCTGGGAATTCGCGGAGCTGCCCGCCGCTGGGACCTGGCTGAGCTCGAGCTCGAGTCCAACTCGAGCAGGAACTGAGCTCCCTCTTAACCCTCCTGCTCCAGCACAAAACCAGGGTCTCGGGCACTAAACGGGACGGATGCCCTCAATTATGCAATTTAGGATGGCTGAAATGGTAAATCCTGTGTTTCAGGTACGTGTTGTCACGAGCTTAAACGGTGCAGAAGTTAAACACACGCGTGGGAAGGGAGGGTTCGCGGGCCGCCCCCCGCGCCGCACCAGCGGGCCCGCGCAGCCCCCCGGGCGCGGGGTCGGCGGGCAGGGGACAGGGACGCGCGCCTCCGCGGGCGACCCCGGCATCGAGCGCTCGGACCGCCCAGCCGGGACCGGGGTTCGCGCCCGTCCCTTGCGCCCGGGAAAGGGAGCGCGAGTCCCCGCCCGGGGACGCGGCCGTCGGGGCAGCCCGCAGGCCGAGGGCCGGACCCAGGGCCACCCACGCCGGGGAGGGCACGCAGCCCCGCGGGCTCGCCCTCGAGGACGGCCTCGGCGCGCGCGCCCCGGCCGCCCCGACCCGCGGTCCCCCCGCCTCTTCGACCCGCACCCCGGGGCCCTCGGCCCAGGCCTCCCGCGGCCGCGCGCGCACACTTACGTCCGCGCCCCCGTCCCGCCGCCGCCAGCGCCGCACGGCCCGAGCCAGGACCGACTGAGCCTGCGCACTGGCGCCCTCCGGCTCCGCCCCGGGCCCCGCCCCCGGCCCAGGCTCCGCCCCCCACGGGACAGGCGACCTCCAGGCCCCGCCCCCAATCCCGAGGGGCGGCAGGTGCACCCGGGCGGGGACGGGGGCGTACTTCGGTCTGCCACGCACCGCGGGATAGCCAGCCTTGACCCGCGTCCGGCATTGCCCAGCAGGGTTCCCCGCATACTCGCCCAGCCCTTTCAAGGCCTGGCTCTACCGTGGCCCACCTCGACCACCCCTGTCTTTGCCCTGCTGCAGGGCTCCCCCAGGGCACTGTGCCCCACCAGGGGTCTCGGACTCCTCCCCAGGGAACTCTGCCCTCAGGGGTCTCTGGCTCCCCCCGGAGAACTGTCCCCCCTCTCCCCAGACCCCTGTCCCTAGCAGGGAACTCTGGCTTCCAAGCACCCAGCACCCGCCCCCAGCAGGTCAGGTGTGCATCACAGGCCGAAGCGACAAGGCTCGGAAAGCTGCCTGTGCACACAGCCCGGGCTTTTTCCTGAACAAAGGCCCAGGGCTGGGGCTCAAGTGAGGAGAGATCAGAGGGACCACACGGGGGCTGGGTGACTCGGACACTGAACCCAGGCGGGAAGCAGGGGCAGCCTGGCAGGAATGCCGCCTCTTACAGCCCCACCCTGGGCTGCGGCGCGCCCTCTGACCTCTGGCCTGTGGGGCTTAAGGCCCGTGCACCTGAGGAAGACAAAGGCAGGGGAGGCCCAATGGATGTCCCTGTGGCATCACGCCCACAGCTCTGTGCCAGCTCCCGTCCTTGTCACATTTCCTTCTGGGGCGCGAGCCGCTGCAGAGTCCCAGCTCCCCGGGGCACCCCCTCTCTGAGCTCTGCAACACCTGCCCCCCCATGTTACCCACAGCAGGGCAGCCTGCCCTCCTGGGCTCTGAATCCTAATCCGCGCCCCGCCACAGGCTGCCACCCCGCCCACTCCAGAACTGCCCCCCGACCACCCCCTGCAATCCCCATCGCCTCGGTGCCCCCTTCTGCCTTTTCTCCTTTTCTCCCAACACCCCACATTAACCGCTGCCACAAAGAACCTGGTTCTGGAGTGCGGCTCGTCTCCCGCCCTCTGCTCCCTGCCGTCCTCCCGGGGCATCTCCAGTGCTTGCTGGGCTCATCCAGTGACCCAGTGTCAGATGGCGCCGGCAGAGCCGACGGGACGCTCTGGGGGCTGTGAGGATAACGAAGATGTCTGGTCCACAGGACAGAGGCCAGCCTGTGGACGTGCCCTGTTGGCTTCACCACCCAGAACAACGGCTTCTCATGGCAAACTGGCCGAGAGAATGAGCACGGGCCAGATCCGTGACGGCAGGCCACATGCCAACTCTGGTGCGATGCCTGACGGGGACAGCGGCTGGACGGGTCACCTGTGTCTCTGGAAACTGCATCCCTTATGACCCACCCACCTCCTGTCCACGTGTGTTAAGCACCTCACCACTGCATCTTCCCACTAGGGACGCTCTTTGCCTCTGGTGACTGTCCTGGCAAGGGAAGGACATTCCAGAGACTTCTGCCCAGCTTCCCTGCCAAAACGGCCCTCGCTCCACAGGTCAACATGGAATCCACGTGGGATTCTGCCAGTGGTCAAGTCCGTTTCACCGGCACATTCTGGCAGTGGGAAGACGAGCACAGAGGGGTCTGTGGACACACTCAGACATACGTCACCTGTCACTTGATCACAGTGGGCCCTCCTGGACCAGTCGACCAGGGGCATCGTAGGCCTCTGGGCCACTCCGAGCCAGAGATCACTACACCCACCCCAAAACAACACAGCGGTGTTCCCTTTTCCTAGGCAGTCACCCCAATGAGTGGCCGCAGGGACTCTAGAGTGCCCAGAGGGAACGCGCGCTCACGGTGGCATTCCACGCCCTCCCTCCAGCAAGAACTCTGGCTCTGTGAGCTGGTTTTCATCTGGAAAACAGGCGAGAGGCTGGGCCTGTCCATCATGGTGACCAAGCTGGGCCTCAGGACCCCGGCTGTTAACGCTCCTCAAGGAAAACTGTCCTAAGTACTATTTAGTTCCCCAAGAGGTCTTCATGCCCGTGCAGACCTGGGAGCGCAGACCTCTATTCCAGAGAAAGCACTTTATGCCTTTACGAAGAGCGACTCCAAGTAGTCCACACGGGCTACTCGCAGGCTCGGGGACCAGGCCCGCGCAGCTGCCGCACCCTCCTCCCACTCGCCGCACACCCCCTTTCCAGGTCACCAGAGGGTTGACTCACCATCTCTGGCCACGGCACTGAGGCTTCATCATTTCCTGGAATGACTCCTTCTCAAACCTTTGTTCCAAAAAATACTTTATTTATTAAACAATATATCCATAATCTAAACATGATCCAAAAATACAGATAAACATCTTTACATTATTTAATAAAAAGATTTACAATATTATCTTTCCTTTACAAAGGGAACATAGATAATTCTTGAAAATAAAATGTAACATTCGTGTTAAAGCTGCATCATCTTTTTGGATGAAATGTGGGAAAAGTGAACACCACAAAATACATTTGTAGAAAGAAAGAAACTTCATAGAATTCTCTTCTGAATGAGAACATTTTTCTTAGACTTTGTTTGAAAACTCCTCTCGGCACAGGGGCTGAGGACCAGTCCCTGCTCACCAACAACTAAGGAAAACCTTCCGTCTCCAAGGCCCACGGTCCGTGTCCGAGTTCTGGCTGCGGCCGCACAGGGAAGCTGCTCTCAGGACAGTGTTACTGCTTGAAGCCGTCCCTGCCCTGGGCAGCCAGTTACAGGCCGGGAGTACCACGTGGCCCCCCAGGATGGGATCATCGTGCCCGCGCGTCCCCACAAAGCCCCGTCACCCCTGCGCAGAGGAAGCCACCAGGCTCCCGTGGCCGGTGGCATGTCGCAGCCGCCCACCCGGGGACCCCAGACACACGGACCCCAGCTCCATGTCTGCAGCCCAGCTGGCAGCTCCACCGCGGCCGCAGGGGGCTCGGTTTCACACAGTATTTTTGGAAGTGCAGCACGTGCTCTGCAGGAAAACGAGAGGCCATTTGTCAAACGGCTGACTGCTACCAGGGCACTGAGAGCAAGGGCCAGGAGTCTCCTCCGAGCAAGGTACCCCCTCCCTGCAAGGAAGCCCCACGGCCCTTGGCTCAGATACAGCTGTGAGGGGCACCTCTGGGCCCAGCCCGGACCCCCCGCAACCCAAGGAATAGGGCTCCGCAGCCGCCTCCAGGTCAGGTCCGGTGCCTGCCAGGCACATGGGGTCTGGTGGGAATCACCCTGCTGTCGGCGGCCAGGCCTCGCGGGGTGATCCTTGGGGGGGCGCCAGCCGGCCCTGCGGGGCTACAGCCAGGCCAGGGGGCAGGACACGCTCTCCCCAGCAAACAGCCGTCGCTGGGTGTCACTGAGACCGCGGACAGCACTCACGGTCAGGAAAGGGCAGCGGATCCGTGGTGACCCAAACGGCGTTCTGGGGAAGGAATCTTTCTATTCTGTTCATGTCCTGTCTTCTCCAAAGTTCTGCCCATGCGTGTTGTTTTGGAGATACTGACGTAACTGGCAGAAGGAGACATGAGAGACCGCGGGCACAGAAACCCACGTCTGGGCTGTGAGCCGGCGACACACAAGCCCCCGACAGGGAAGTCGGCTGCCCTCCTGCGCGCTGAGCGAGGCCCGGAGACCAGGCACCTCGCCCAGCCACCAACCCACACCCCAAGCAACGGTTTCCCGTGATGACGGCGGCCAGGAAATGCCCTAAGATGCAAATATTAAAGTAGCTTCCAAAGAATCACCACAAACTCGTGTACTTACCTATCCCGTCCACAGAAACTGGTAAAAGAGGGAAGAAAACAATTTTCCACAATTTATTCCCCACAATCTTTAAACACCTGTGTTAACAAAACACTAAGTTACTAAATACAAACGAGCCTCATTTTCGGCCGCAGCTGAGACTGAGGGGTGCGAGCCAGCCAGCGCTCACCCCAAGTCCCCCACCCCTCCTTTCCGAGCACCAGGAAGGCATCGGCTCCGGGACTGCTCGCCGGGCCAGCTGCTGACCCCCTACCCTAACCCTGCAGCCCGGGGCGGAAAGGGCGGCGCTCTCCAAACTGACCCCACCTGCGGTCCCCTGGGAGCCCCCGAAAGGGCGTTGGGACAGCAGCACGGGGGGCTCTGGCTGACCCGCCGGGAACACAGACGCAGGCTCACAGTCCTCCAGTGTCAAAGTTAACATTCGGCTCTCATTTACCGACCGGGAACTGCCTTGGTGAGGAGTGGCCCGTGCAGGACACAGCCCCCCAAGTTTCTCTCTGTGCCATCTCCTGCCCGTGGTGAAATATTAGAGAACAGGAGGGAACATGCAGTAAACAAGGCCACTGCAGGGAGCAGGTGCACCATTCCGGAAGGCCTCCCGATAAAGAAGACAAGATTCTTCTTCAGTTGGGAATTTCACATCTTGACCCCGCCTCCTGGATTTCTCTTCCTGCCTCGAGGACAGAAACAGGCTTCTCTCTCTCTTCAGGACTCCTCTGGACGGATGCCGGAGGGTCTCCGAGTCCGCACATGCTCCAGAAGTCCCACTGCGCACCATCACAAATGGATCGCAACACGCCAAACATATGCAATTTCCCCCAACTAGTCCCCAAAACACGGTTCAGGATTGGTTTGGTGAATGCGGATTAAGCAGAAGATGCGCTCTAGATTGCCAGCTTCATTCCAGAACTTCGTGGCATGAGAAATTCCCAAATCGCATCCCATGATCGTCATCCCCTGGGACAGGAGCTGCTAACCGACCGGCGGACGACAGGACAGCTTTCAAATCAGCTCTCACCGGACTGGACTCTTCACAGACACACGGACCCACGATCTCCATGCTGTTACGGTAGTTCATCTTCACAGTACAAACGTCAGGGTTCTCCGAGAAGCGGCGCGCCGGCCGTTCGTCCCGCGGCTCCCGAGGGCCGGTCCCGGGAACCAGCGCCGCGTGCGGACGGACAGGACAGCCGTCTACTCCAGAGGGCGAAGCCCTCACGGAGGGAACGGGGAGCCCTCCGCCCCCGGGAAAGCCCGCCCTTCCCAGGCAGGCGGCGGGCGGCGCAGAGCCCGGACCCAGCGGGCGACTCTGGCCAGGCCTTCCCAGGGACAGATGTGCGGCCCGACGCGCTGGCGCAGCCCCAGGGAGGCAGGGCGGAGCGCGCAGGCTCCCGAGGGACGGCAGTGCGCGGCTGGACAGTCCCCGCCGCGGCGCCCACGGGAGGCTCAGCCCCCCGCGCAGGGCGGTACCACATCTCCAGAACGAGGTCCCTGGGACGAGCCCCCGTCAGACCTCGCCTCGTGCAAACAGGGCTCGGAAGGGTTCTCGTTTGTTTCGGGAAGTCTCCAGAATTACAACTGGCCACTGAGTTTTTAAATATCATTGGAAACAAGGTAGTTTTAAAATGAAGAGAAAATATTGCAACGTGAAGAAGGAATATGTTAACTGGCTCTTCGGGTCTGGGCATCAGCCTTACTTCTTCCTCCTCCTTTCCTGAACGCACCGCGGACAGAACCTGAGAAGACAGACACGGGGGTCGGCCCTGTGCACGCAGAGGCCCCACCTGCCTCCCTGGGCCACGGGGCCGGGCTGCTGACACAGCGCGGGGGGCTGCCGCAGCGGGGAACCCCGGCGAGGGGAACCCCGGCGAGGGGAACCCCGGCAGTCACCCGAGCCAGCGTGTCTTGGAGTCGACAGATCCGAGTCAGTGAGCAAGGCTGTTTCTGCGCATGAATGCTCCTCAAGGTCAAGTGAACTGGCCGCCCCTGGGCGATCCTGTGGTTGGCACGGATCACAGAGGAGGCCGCACCCACAGTCCCGACCGAGTGCAGCAGAGCGCAGCGCGTGGCACACTCGGCCAGGCTGGCGGCCGGCGGGCCCCAGGGCCTGCATGACCAGCCAGCGCTCCCTGGTGACCCTGGGCACACAGGTGGCTGCTCTTCGTCCCTCGTGGACCCGGGCAGCTGTTAGTGACGCCAGGGTCCTCCTGCCTCCCGATGTGGGAGGCGGCTGACCGCCCACCCAGGCCCCAGGCCCCTGTTTGCCAGGGTCAGGTCCATGCCCACCCGTGGGCCCACGGCCACAGCCCCAGAGGAAGCCCAGCCCCCCCAGCAAACATGCTCACGTGCAGCTTGTGCAGCACGAACATGTGTCCAAGCTACAGGCTTACTTCACAGGGAAGCAGCCTGAACACTGTGTTTCTGGAAGGACCCCAGGGAAACACAGTTATACAGCCGCCGGGGGACCCGCCCAACCTCCCCAACTCTGCTCGTCCTGCCAGGACCCCCGTCTTCACGGCCCTCCCAGAAGTAGACGATTTTCCATCATCCACGGACTCTTCCACCCAGGACTGCCACAAACAACTCAAACCCCGTGTCCAAACTCAAACCCAATCTCCCTGTCCTGTGCCCCACCAGGAGCCACGCCTGCCCCACGGGTGGGCCAGCAGCC
>JAQQSY010000758.1:0-14858 GCA_028646535.1 Procyon lotor | reverse complement strand
AATGCAATTACTTACATACTGAGTCAAGGGTAAGGAGGGATAAAATGTTTTAGGTTTGTTTTGTGTATGTGCTTTCAAATAAAATGCAAATATCACAGAGCAATGGATAAGAATCTCTATAATTCAACATTCTTCTCCTATAGATGTTTAAAACTCTAAATGCATTTCTAATTGTAATGTGGTTATAATTATACAATGTTATAAATTAGCAAATAATCACATGAACTGAGAAAGGAAAAATGTCTACTTTGGGAAAATAATGGTTATATAATCTGGGACTCTCTTTTGAACATGAACCAGGTATAAAGAATACAGTTTTCCTATCTCTGGTATTTTCCAGCTTCCTGTGGATAAAATATTTCCAGGCCTTTTTAAAAAAATAAACATGGAATTTTTTGGTGAAAGACTGTCAGAATATTAGCTCTCAGGATAACACATCCACTACTCATAACAAGAGGGAGCACATCACAAAATCATGGGGAGGGAGGTACGTGTGCATAAACAACACAAAATATCTCCATATATAGTAAGGAGGGGTCACAAAAGTTTGTTTGAAAAATTAAGACAAATCCTATCTGGAACGGAGACTTTGTATTAAAAATTTTTTTCACTTAAATATAATGTGCTTCTTATTGGTATTTGGAATCAAGGATTCAACGAACCAGTCTAGAAAAATATGTATTTTTTAAAAACTGACCATAAAAAGAAATTTTAATGTTTTCACAACTTTAGACTTGTACTTGTCTGAAATGACCTTATTCCTGTTTCTCAATTTACCTGTTTCATCTTTAATCTACTTAAATGCAGTAGACATCGACAAACCAGAGAAATCCAAGAACAGCATTCTCAATTTTGAAATATTCTCATTTTCTTAAATTAAAATTAAGTGTACAATGTCAGAGTCTGGGGAAACAGTGGAAAAGGTCTCATTTAAGGTTCTAGAGTACTAATGCAGTATAATTCAGGCCAGTTATTATTACTGCCTTTATTACAGCTGCAGATAACACTAAATTCTTGCGACAGTATTGCCCCTCAAATGTAAGCCATGCATTATGTATAGTCTATTATGCATTATCAAAGTTCAACTAACCAAAAGATTAAAAGGTTACATGTTAGAGGAAACACAAACTGACCAAAATTCCTGCAGAACCTTGGGTTCCCATTCTATATATTCCAGGATCCCATGGAGATGCCACTGTTACTCTACAAGTAAGCCTACACCATCTATCCTCTTAAATTCCTCAGCCTAAACCAGGTGTTCCAGACTTCACAACTCTTTCATTCTTTCCCAGTGCCTTGAAATCCACCTTGTTTCTAACATCAATATACGAACATCAAACACCAGCGATTGCTGAAAAAAATCAATGTATAGCTGCATTCCATTTAACCAAACTTCAGTACGTGTAAAAATCACCTGCGGCGCTAAATAAAAACAGACTGTGATTCCAGAAGTCAAGAGTGGCGTACAGCAATCTGCATTTTTAAAAGAATGCCCCGGGCAATTCTGCTAAGGACCACATTTCAAGAGTCAATGGGCTCCCAATTTCTCCGTTTTGCTTTGTTTTTTTTTCTTAAACAATCATCACTTACCAAATGTCTATCAATCATCTCCTTAAATAATCTTTACTTGGAATCTGTTTATCTTCTTCTTCGGACTATACCCGCTTCAAGTTAAGTACTGCAAGATTAGCATCAGGTCAGCCTGGTCCCTCCTGCTGCAGCCCAACCTGGCTCCAAGACCCTGAACAGCTGCTCTGACCATCTGTGAAGCTGCAAGGCCAGGCCTGCCCTATCCTCTTTGCTCACGCTCATCTGATAACGTCGGCACAGCAAGAGGACCAACCTGGGCCCTCTGGATTAGACCCGCTCCCTCACGTGGGAGTGGGGGTGAGGATGGAGAAAGAACCTCCTTGGGAAATATTTATTTATAACAATAGAGTTTTTAAGTGAGTTTTCGCAACTCTACCTTCGGGCAGTATCCAAGAGACTATGGGACAAATTTGAAGTTCTCTTCAACCACATTAAAACCGTTACCTTTTGAGAGTAATTTTGTTTTTCCGGAACTCATGAGTCAGTACCAACTTTGGATGCAGGAGCGTTCAAGGGTGATTTGCACTCTGCTAATCGTGAATTATGGACTAAGCCCCTTGGTGGCGCTGTAGTGGTTCGACTTGGCTACGCTGAACTACATTTCCCAGAATGCACCTCGTTGGGGGTTTCCAGGTGGTGCCCACCTGGACTGATAAGCCAGGTGATTGATAATTTACCTGCAACAAGCTTCCTGAGGGATGCAGCAATTTGTCACTACCTTCTAACAGATCTTTTTTAATTAAAAAAAAAAAAAAACATTTGGGTATCCACTATGTACTGAACATACTGGTAGGTGTTTTCTGAGGCTGTGCTACTATCATTTCCTGATTGACTATAAACGCAGAAGGTGAGTTTTGGGGAGTTTACAGAGCCTGACCCAGAAACAAATACCTGAGAGTTAGGTCTTCTGACTTCAAGTCTGTGCTGCTACTAAAGTCGTTTTATTTTTGAACATTTGATTTCAAGTTTTTTTGGGGGGGGGGGGAGGATTAAACCAAATATCAGTTCTCTGCTGATTCCATCAATCATTCTAAATATACAACACAGTCTGGCAGATACATAACCTGCCTTCAAATTTTTCCATCAGGATCCACAGTTGGTCATTTATTTTGAGGATCCAAATTACTGAACTCTTCCAGTTTTCCTTAGATCTACGGGTTTCCGGCTTTAGTTATCGTCATAAATGTCTTGACTACCTCCTTCAAAACATCTGTCCTGGTCAAAAAACATGTGTTTCTAACATTGCTTTATCTCCATGAGTTTCTATTAAAGTATCACGTGTCTGACTTGCTTTTAGTTCAACTTAAGTAAAATTTGCTGGGCTTTGCTGTGAATAACAGTAACACATTTTTATGCTGGCGAGCTGTCTACTCTCTCCCAGCTGCAGGCTAAGACTGACAGGCTGACCTTGAAAGAGTTCAGCTGGGGTAAAATGAAACATGTTGCAACATGTCCCCCCATGATGACTCCCGCTCTGCTTGCTTTCCCAAACTGCACCAGAAAGGAGGATCGTTATTTCATAGTTGCACCTGGTAACTTGACACCAGCTGACACCTTTCTACTGTTTATTTCCAATGTCTCAATTTTCCACTCTTCTAAAAGGCTTAGCGTCATCTGAAAGCTTGGCACTTTCCCTCTGTGCCCAGGGCTGCAGATGACTGATAAAAACATTAACTAAAACCCATCTTAGTTCCAATCTCTACAGAATGCTCACTATTTAAATGACTCCATTCAAAGAAGTGCCTGTTTTCCTCTACTCTTTGTTTCTTCTGTCTGAACTACTTCCTTCCCTTGGACAAAACTCATCTCTTCCAGTTCCAGTGTGCCTCAGCTGTCGCAGGGCCAGGGAGAGGAAGATGTGCAAGGGTTTCTGGAAGTTTACACAAATCCCATCCATGGGCTTTGCCACGCCCGCCTGCTTGGTTCACCTAAAACCACCCCAGCACCTCAGGAAGACTCAGGCTCTGTCAATGGGCCAGGTGTGACAATGGGCAAAATCCCTTTATCTCCTTCTTCATCTGTAAAATGCAGCAACTGGGCTCTGTAATGTGTGATGTTCTGTGCTTAGACAGAAACTCTGATTCTCGGAAAGCATGATCTGTCTTGATAGAAGGCGAACTATACTTTCTCAAGCAGACCACGTTTGCTTATGATTTGGGGGACTTTTTTTCTTTTGGCCTACAGAACATTTGGTACTGTTCTTCTGGATGCTGAGAGCACTAAGGAGAGGAAATCTGGAAAAGCTGAGCTATCTCTCCATAACAAAGTACAGGGTCATGTAATCCAGCACCCTGGAGTGATTTTACACAAAGTTTTCAAATGAAAGCTTATGGGAAATGATCCTCCCACATCCAGCTACAGTCTCTGGGAGGCAGTCCAAGTGTCTAGGAGGTGATGAGATGCCCAGTGGCAAAAAACCAACTGGGCCAATGAAAAGGTATGGGTTGACCCAAGTACCGAAAAGTCCTTCAAGTTCCACGGACAGTGGCCACAGTCTAAATGCCTACAGGACCAGTCAGGTCACAGGAAGGTGTAAATGTCCCCTGTAACACTGTGGGCAGAGCGGGAAGTGGAATAAACTGCAGAGCACATGCCTATACGTAAGGCAACCAAATTTAACTTTTTAAAAAATGGTCCAGGTGAAACAAAACCTACTGGGAGACTCGAGTCCACCCTCACGGTACCAGTTGGCCACCCTTCACCTCAGAGGGATATTAGCTGTCTGGATTTCTTTTTTGACACTTCAGTAAAAGATAACCCCCCCTGTAACTCCGGGGAGTATGGGGACATACAGACAGATGTATTTCACGGGCAATGTAACCTAAAAGAGTTAATTTATTTGATGGATGAAATCTCTACTTATTATAATAAAACTTCTGTTAGAAAAACAGAGGATGATAATAGTAGTGCCAATTCGTAGGTTCTGGTGAGGACTGAAGAAGATAATTGCCAAAGATACTTAGCACAGCACCTCACACACAAATGCTGGCCAGCGTCATTATTACAATCATTAAATTATATCACGTGATGGAATGCAAACTACATTTTTGCACAGAAGCACACAGAGGAGGTTTGGAAGTATGGTATGGGGCCAGACAATAGCTCTACCATAAGGCACAATGAAGGCTTCCTGCTTTCGAGACCCTGCTGCTGCTCGGGCCTGTGGGTCTCTGTGATGTGTGAAAACACGGTATCTGTCTCTTCCTTCCCCTCCTCCACACCCATTCAACCCCAGCTGAAGGTCCCATCCCTGAGAGTCTGGGAAAAAGATAGAGCAAAGGATTCTAAAACCTCTACTCCCCGTGTTCCCTCTCCTCTCAAAATTTTCAAAAACCCATTTTGAAACTCACACAGCATTGGCAATCCCAACCATTGTTATGATATCCCTACAAATCCCAAGAATCCTTCCTAAGGAAGTGGGTGTCTTTAAAAAAACTCACAGAGCACAGCGGGCATGCTTTGGCATGACCGAACACCTCTTCCCACAGCTTCTGTTTGTTTTCCCCTCTCTCCACCCCTCAGCTGAAGGTAAACACCGCTGTGTGGGATCATCATGTTCTACTCGGCTTCTGAATATGCTAAAATTTGAATCCATGCTCGATTCCAAATCTTTGATAGTCCCTGGGTCGAATGTGGAATCTTCCTCAGTTTTCTGCAATGTAACTCTGATAAAGAACTATTTGGAATTGACTGAGCGAATAAACAAATGAATAAATTTATCTTTGGAAAGCAAGAAATACAAAGACCGCAAATACTACCCTTGCTTAAGAAATTATCTTCAAAATGGCTTAATAGGAACACAATACTTGTTTGCTTTTGAAAAGTTCAGAACAGATCATCAAATACTGACAAACACACATTAACCATAGGATTACAAATGAGATCATTTTAACACTTTAAAAGCAAAGGCTTTTTGAGGTATACTCTCTCATCTATTTTGGGGAAACTCTGCTTTACTCATGATTAAGACATACATGAGTATATCTTGCTTTACAAAGGGTAAAAATCAGATGTCAGAGCTTCTTTTGAAATATAAATGACGCTTCCAATGTATTTCCTTCTGAAAATCTTATTTTTCGGGGCACCTGGGTGGCTCAGTCAATTGTGTCTGCATTTAGTTCAGGTCATGATCCTGGGGTGCTGGGGTTGAGCCTGACCCTCCTTCTCCCTCTCCCTCTGCCCCTCTCTCCCCTGCTGGTATTCTCTAATAAATAAAATCTTTTTTAAAAAAACCTCATTTTTCCATGCATTATAGGACACCTACAATGAATAATAATGTCAAATGGTAGTACTAAAATATACTGAATTTTTATTACTATTTGTTTTCTCTCCCTTAAAGGGAAAGAATAAAAAAACAAAAATCAAAACCACATAGATTATGTCTAAAGGTTAAATTCACTTGATTTGTCTATACTTTGTTGTTCTAAGGGCAGCAAGTTGCCTAAATAGCTAGCAACCTCCCTGCATATCTTGCAAACTATATCTTTTTCCTGGAGCGGGGGGTGGCGGGGTGGGGGGGTGTTAAGGAGTGGGGCAAGCAGCCGCCCTATGCCTTTGGAAGACCAACAACTAAGTAGGGCTAAAGGGTACCCTTGATTTAATTAAGAAACATAAACTTCGCAGAGTCATCTTCACAGTCAAATAGGAAGAAATCCTAGATGAGGAATGAGATACGCTAATCAATCAGCTTTCCCAAAGGAAATGAAATTGATTTTATAACAGATCCCAGGCTGTGCAGGATTTTCCTGTGAGTCAGGTCCAGGGGCAGAAATGGTTACCAGGGCCACGGTTTTATTTTCATATTTGCATAGATAGTGAACATTTTATTTTTGTTCCACGGCAGGTTTTTGTTTTGTTTTTTAATTTACTTTTTCTCTTTGATCTCGCCCATAACAGTAGACTCAGACCCACCCGTGACTGAGAGCAAATCCCAAGGAGACACCGAAACAAGAAGAGAATGAACAGAGCTGAAAGTAGGAGGCTCTCCGGAGCTGGACTGGCAACATAACTCCGAGAGTCTAGTGAAAAATAAACATGCAGGGGCCGTGGTTCAAAACTTATTAAGAATTTCAAGAGGGCCACAGCAGAGCATTAAACCAAGCGCAAGGCCTTTCTGAGCTCAGGGCTGGGCAACTAATCGCCTGGGTCACAGGCCCATGAAGCTAGCCTGTGCAAGACACTTGCCAGGCTCTCGGGGTGTCTCCGATAACAGTTGAGAAAGCCTTCCCCAGGAAGTGAGCAGGGTCGGCAGTGTTAGCTTGAAGGACAAACTCAAAACGGCAATAAATCACATCCATGGAAATGAACTAAAAACTGCTTGGAGACCCAGCTCTTTGCAGAGGAGGGGGAATCGTGAAGATGTGTTCGTTCTTACAGTCCCCCCGACTAGCAAAATGCCCGACACCGAATAGGTGTTTCATAACGGCCGAGATGCAGAATCATGCAAATGGCAACTGACATTTTTATCAACTTATCTTTTGGGGAGCAGTTCCCCTAGAGACTGCTCTGCTCTTTATAGACATTTTGCTCTTCTCTCATCAAACAATACATCACCCACACAGAATACTGTTCAAGGTTAAATCCTAGGAACAATGGCATCTTAAAATATCTAAAATCTCTAGCAGAAACAACTCCATTCTCGGCCATCAACAGAGAGAGCGAGAGGGAGATCGAGAAAACAAGTTCCCATTCACCAGCTGGAGCTGGCCGGAGGAAGATCTGCCATTCTCAGCAAATTATATTATCTACTGGGGACTCGTGCTGAATCTTAAGTCGGAGTTGAAGGGAGTCCCTATTTCCAGCCCACGGGTAAACTTTAAATAGCCATTAAAATGACATTTCAAAATAATAAAAGAACTCAAAGAACCGGAGGAACAAAATAAATGGCGTTGTAAAAGGAAATGGAAACATTACCATAATTAGAGCTTTTAAAAGAGACACTTTAAACATCGGTTGAAGGCTGACTTGTTTACAATAGCACTGAAGGCACATTGCAAGCAAGAGCCTACCCCAGGGAAAGCGTCAGTATTTACAAGAAAGGAGAGGTGAAGAAAGCTTTTGCAAGGTCACTAGAACTACTTCCCGAAGCCTAGGTTAAAAACAAAACAGGAAAAAAACAACCCTAAGCCGAAACACCAGACCGGGGATGTAAGGGTTCATCTAATCTGGCTTTGCCATTAATATGCCATGGGTCCAAATCCGAAACTGGAGGAAAAGAGCCTCCATCCTGGTCTGCACATATAATAACCAAACTCCCTTGTCATTCACCATCCAAAAAAAATGCACTCACCCTCTTTATGAAACCTAAACGGTGCGGTTTCCAACGTGGACATTTATCCCCAGTTAGTGAAATGACACCCTGTCCCATAAGCTCTTCCCAGACAGGAACTTCATTTAACATAGACCCCTACACGGGTCCAAGCCAAGATGAAGTCCTTTTTAAGGCCTTCTAATAACTGGCAGGTGTAACTAACAGGCTAGAATTCAAGCCTCGTTGTCCAGTATTTGAGAGAAGGTGCGAGAGAGACGGAAGAACCAGAACCGGGAGCCTAAAAAAGGAGGGAGACCCCCGGAGGCTGAGATGTGCAGAACACAGAGGCAGCACCCACTCGACCCAGGGAGCCTGGAACAAGGCCCACAGCCCTGGAGAGGCTGCCAGATGTACCAGATGTGCTAAGACTGCCCTTGGCAAGGAGAGCGACTGTGCTGGCGAGAGCGGGGGGCTCTGCTTCCACACAGCACCCGCCACTAGGACGAGAGAAAGCCCCCCACCCCTCCAAAGGGCAGGCTACAGACCTGTCCTGGGTAGGAAGGCAAGGTTATCTGACTTCATTAGGACAAGCATAAGCTCCTTGACACCGTGCAGACATATCATTCATCGGGGAGTGATGCAAAGACAGACATGTTTCAGTAAAAAGGAGAACGTCCGAGAATTAAAAATTTTAGAAACTGCAGCATACCGTCAGTAGCTTACACTTTGAAACCGAGATTCACCCTGAAAAAAAACTACTCTCTTCCAAGTGTTCTCTTTAGTACTGAAAACACTAAAGAGGAACTTCCTCACTGGAGAAAGACTTGGAAAAAACCCCAGCCCTAAACTAAAAGCAGGAACCTGGGCCAGCAGCTTTCTGGCTTCCCCTGCTATTATTAAGTATCCTTCTGTTTGACGGAGGATTTCTCCACTTCTCACCAACCATCTTTTCTCTTTCTGTGTCCAGAGAAATCTGAAAACCCTGTGTTTATATGGAGCCCGTTGCTATGCAAATCATTAAAACACATTACAAAAATCTTTCCTTTGAGTCAGGAGGAGAACATAATGCGGAAAGAGGGATCGCTAGCAAGAGCCCCTCTGCTGCACAGAAAAGCTGGCAAAAAGGAGCAGGAGAAGCAAAGCAACGTGGAAAAAATGATGGTGGTCCCATCCCTTGAGTCATTTTAACCAAAGTGGGAAAACTGACATTCTCAAAGCCCCAAGGTAATGCATCTTAGTTGGGAGTGGGGTTAACAAACCCTGGTCTTAATCTCTTTAATTCCTATGGTTTCATGACTCATATTCCATCTGTCTACTAGTGTGTTCTTTGTCTCAGCCTTTTCGCACTTCTGTAAGAATATCAAGAAATGTTTTTTTTTCCTTCTGCTTGGACTCCTGTGTGTATTCTCCTTTTGATATCTTCTGTCTCCTTGTCCAGTCATCACCTAAAGGTAGGGGCCTGAATTACCTGCTAAAGGTAGGGCCTGAATTGTCCATTTCTTCTCCAACTCAATCACAGTCTCTTGGCAGATCTCCTTCTCTCATGAAGAGATTTGTTCTTCAAAAATCATATCCAGGAGAGGAGATGAAACACAGTATGTCAAAATTAATGTCCGAAAAAGCAGAGCTTCTCAGTGTTCTAATTTAAAAAATCTGGATGTGATCATTTTCAATTTTCTAATTTAAAAAATCCGGCCCTGATGATTGTATTAAAGTCAACCGCTTTCTGAGCTAGTTTACAATCAATATCATTCTCAAATTTTTGTGGTGTTGTTCCTAGTAGTCTATTAACCTGCAAGTTTTCAAGGGTGGGCTTGTCTGGGGACAAGAGATGAAATCCGCAACTTTTAAATACATCCTCCTTCCGCGGCTGTGTGTCTTGACATATGTGGGTTCACATCCTCCCCTAAACAACTAGAGTACTTATTCTCAATTCTTTGTCCTTATTCAGAAAGCAGAAATGGCTGGGCCCTACTAAGGCTATAGAACCTGTTTTATTCTCCAACAGACGTGGCCAAACCCTTACAAACATGTGTTGGGTGAAAACAAGTTTGGTTGGCTCCAGACAAAGGCTCATTCTTTAAGCACAGATGGTTAAATGGCTGCCTCCTCAAAGGGCTGCCCACAATGAAAGACAGACTCCCATTTCTAATCTATGCAAATATCTTACTCTGCGGGGCATCCCGTCCAGTGGCAGATCCCAGGTGCTCTCCGAGATGCCAAGGCACAGCCCCACCTGAGATGCCTGGTAACCCGGAGAGCAGCAAATGGCTGAGGAGTTAGTCACCAGCCCGCGCCTGATGAATGCTGCCCGGGCCTTCCGTGAAACATTCCTCTGGAATCCTGCCCTACCACCATTGCTTCTTCCTTGGCTGCTCTGCCTGGAAGATGGTTTCAGGATTCAGTTCGGACCCTGATGCTTCTAAAACCTCCCAAGAAGGCTCAGATTCCTAGAGGCTCTTAAGGATCATTAGTAGCATTCTTCACCGTGAGTTCGGCTCATTTATAACACCAAACCCAGAAACTCTAAGCATTTTAAAATGGTATTCCGGCCAAATCAGGTCTCCTTTGTACTCTTATCTAGTCCGTGCGTCTACAACCCAGGGTACGTCTCCTGGATCATACCTGGATCACTTCCCAAGGATATACCTTCTCTTTCCTTTCCCCATCGATTTTCCTTTCTGTACGTAACAACACTTCTCTCTTATTTCCTCACCTCCCCAGATGAAGTCTTTCACTTGCTCTGATAACCTTTGGCACATTCTAGTTTTTGGACCCCTTGGAACAACAAAAATTTCTGCAATGCCGGGGGAAAAAAAATAAACAAAACCAAACAAACAAAACTCCACAACTCCTCACACTAACCTAGCTCCTAACTTTAAACATCCTTTACCATAAAGAGAGGGTTGTGCCTCACATCTATACAGTTTAGTTCCATGTTTAAGTCTAAAAATATCCTTCAAGTTTCATTTTCTTTGTTAAGTTTGATCTGCTCAAAGGACAGTAACAGAGCTTGCTTCAAAATCCTGGGTTGGAAAAGATTTCATTCACTCCTTATCGAAACCCACCTGAAACGAACGAAACCAAGTGAGGAAAAAAAAGAAAAAGTTCTTCCTGATCTCCAGTCTCAATAACCCCTACCATCATTAATTCTGATTCTGTAAGTCAGTTTTTGAGATTTAAACACTTTCTGTGTCGGCTTATGAATGCAAATATTGACAGTCACATAATTTGGCATGAGGTCTACTTACCCGGAAAATCTAAAACTGGAAAGAGCTTTAGAGGTTAACTAATTTGTTAATTACCGGGTCTGGATGAGTATCAGAACCACCTGAAGAACACTGATTATTTTAAACAATATCTTCTCCTGACCCCCAGACGTAGACACTCCAATTCAGACTTCTGTCACAGCCCTAGAGTCACATTCACAGGAAATGCCCCAGGTAATCGGGACAGAGCAGGCCCCGGTCGGTTTGAGAGCCGCCGATCTAGTCCGACACCCCACCCCCTGTGGGGTCTCTTCTCCAAGATACCACCCGTCTGTCCACTCAGTGCCACAGCACTATGAACCAGGACCCTCGCCCTTTTCTAAGTCCGCTTGTTCCATCTATTTATGGCTTAAATTATTACAAAGAGTGTTCCTGTGTTGAATCGAATAATAACCAGTCGTTCAACTCCTTGCACTTCACTTATTATTGGCCCACATTTTGTGCTCCAGAGCTAACACGGAATTCCCTCCCCACAAGAGCCTTCGAATTTCCAGAGGCAGCTACGGGGCACTCTTGCAAGTCTTCATTTCTCTAAGCCTAACCCACCTATTTTCGCTTCATAAAGCACAAGTGCTGAGTCCCCCGCCAGTTACTTCAACTGCTCTTCCTCACCAACAGTCCTCACGGAGTAGGTCTGTCCAGAGTAGTAACACTGAGATTTTTTCCCCACAGACTGAACTGTGCCCGAGATGTGTGAATTTACAGCCCGTGTTTCATCCTTCTTATCCACCGCCTTGCATTTCATAGTCTGAGAGCCGCGAATCAGCAAGGACTTGGTCAGCTAACGCGTGTTCCTGCCCCTGTGTAAAGTACTCAAGGAGGATCCAGAAGCCAGGGCAAACTGTCTCATTCTGAGGAGTTAGTAAGCTTCAAATGAATGACACCTGGGAGACAGGACGTGGGTTTCTGGGTCAGGCCGTGAGCTATTTCATGGCCTCTGCTGACAGCAAGACCCCCTGGTTAACAATAGTTTTTGATTAAAAAAAAGATGTCAACTACCACCGTAAAATGTGTATAAAAATTGTAAGTGCCTTCTTGTTTTAAGAGTTTAAAATCTGAGACACTACCTGTGCAATAGTCAAGGACAAGACTGCTCCTTCCTTCTCAGTATGTCACTAGCATCGCTTCCCAAGGAAGTATCCAAGTAAAAGGTGAGAGAGAGAGGGTTAATTTAATTTCCTTTATTACCAGAAAGAACCGTTTGATGAGGACATATGCCCCCTCTGCATATTTTAATGGAAAACTCTTACCAACAAGGGGACTGTACTAACACCAACCAATACCAACTGTTCCATTCATGGAACTGCAGACTTAGCAGAACTCGAGAAACACAGGAAATCCCTCACTTTACAGATAAGGGAAAAGTACCATTTCAAAGATGGCAGGTGGTTTCTTCGAGGCAGAACAGCCCATGAGCAGGAGGGGAGGACTGATCCCAGGTCTCCTCTCTCCCGATGGCTTCCTGTCCCTTCTTACAGGACTGAGGACAAGCCAAACTCTCGCCCTCTCAACATTCTCCTCCACTCTGCTCCCATCTTTAGGTTACCTTCTCAATCCTCAAATCCAAAACCTGATGCTACATTTTGCTTGGGAGCATTTTAAGGGAAGGAGCAGACCAACCAAGTACAAGGTGGTTAATTCTTTACGAAATTCTGGCACATCCATTTCCCCCCCATTCTCCACCTGATGCTCCTATGCTGCTAGACACCATATTCAATGGCCTCAGGATCCCTGCTACCTTATTAGCATCACAGGGAACGACTCGGGTTATTAGCACGGTGGATTCAAACCACAAGTCTAAAGCTGCAAAGCAACCGGCAAACAATCCCAAGGGCTCCACCCTCTCTCCCCCCCACCCCCGCACACCTACACCCCCACCTACGCACCCCTCCATCAACCTGCTCATCGACTTCCTCTGAAGCCCCGCAGTTAATCCACACCCTCATACGGAACACAGGAAGAAATGCACCCACCTGGTGGCCTCTTGCTGAAGCCATGACACATTTGGCACATAGAACATGACTCCAAAGAAAAGCAGAGGCTCGTTAGCAAATTTGTCCAGATGTTTCTTCAGAGGTTTCTCCAGCTCCACCCATCGTGCTTGCTGGCTCTTGCTGAGAAACCAAAGGCCGAAGTAGTGCGTCTAGATAAAAGGGTAGAAAACAGCATCAGTTTCAGCTTATAGGGGGTGGCCCACGACGGCACAGGAAGCACAGCACCTTGTGCCACATTCAGTTACCGTTTCACCACATGGGTACCGGGGCACCTACATTTGATAGGGGGGTGGGGACAGCGTGGGGACAAGTGTTGGCTTTTTTCCTAGGCTCCCCAGGCTCACTTTCCCATGCCTTCTGAGCACCTCATGATCTCAGGCGGAACATGCTGGCAAAGGCAAACACAGTTCTTGCACCTGCTGCAAAGTAACTTATTACTCAGCTCCTCAGACAAAACCTTCTGCCAGCTGAAGGCTTCCACACTGTAGACTATTTCCACACACCAGGACCAGAGTTTAACAGAAAACGGATTCACTCGTTCTGAGTTTTAATGTAGTACTTTGAAAAACATCAGCCTCCTCCACTCCATTATACATGAACCGCAGCAAACCTCTCCCCCACATCAAGCTTTGAGAATGGAAGGATGTCTTCCCAGCTGCCACAGGAGCCCCCAGTGGCTGTTCTTGGCAGATTATGGTGGGATTTGATAGATGAAAGTGAGATTTTTCACCCTTAGACATGAAGCCTCAACCAGTTTAGTTTTGAACAACGTGCTAAATGATTAAAACGGGTACTTTTATGCACCCAATCCTGTCTTTACATTAATTCGTGCTAGGATTTCAGGATTAGCACAACAATCACCAAAAAGCAGATCACTGCTTTTGAAATATTCTTTTATATTTCAATTATAGCTTAGAATGGTTTACAGCACACCTGGAAATCTGCCTTCAAAAGAATGTTTTCATTGCAATGTTTAATTTCTAAAGGCATTCTTGTGCCGATGTTCCCACTGCAGCTGGCTGTCTCTTCAACGAGACCACAGATCAATCCCTGCCACAACCCTACCAAAATCTGTAATAAAAGTTTTGACTCTGACCTCACTAGAAAACCAGACATGTCCTTGCTTACAGGATCCACATACTCTACAGGACATTTGTAAATGCACGTGCCTTCAGAGGAGAACAAGGACTTCATCCGCTTAGCTCCATGAGGTTCTAAAGGGCAAGTTCACGGGAGGAATCTATGCATTTCTCGAGCAACAGAATGTCAGCAAACAGAACCGAGGTTTGATTTCCATCAGCCTGGACCAAGCGGTTGAGCGAATTCTGACCCTGTCATTCACTTTCCAGCTTGGAGGAGTCTGTTAGTTGTTCCAATGTAACCGATGATGTAGAGGAAATGAAATGTTGCCAGATAGAAGGCAAACCGGCTGTGAAGTCTATTCTCCCAGTGTTTGCACTCACTGTCTTAATAACCCCATACAAGTTGCTGAGCCTCCAGAGTGTCAAAGCTTTCTCATCTGTAAGATGAGGATGACGCGTACAGCCACTGCCCACAGGTTGTACGGGGCCTAAATGAGATCATGTCTTGAACCATGCACACAGCACACGTTAATAACTACTTCAGCAACGGAGCTTTCTGTCGCTGCTACTGTCATCATCACCACCAGCATCAGCATCACCACCACCACCAGCATCACCACCACCTCCAGCATCACCACCACCTCCAGCATCACCACCACCTCCAGCATCACCA